>JAEQBH010004041.1:0-249328 GCA_016808115.1 Tetrastigma voinierianum | reverse complement strand
TCTCCCGCATTTCACGCTTTGTTGTTTTTGTTACAATTTTCGTTCTTCATTTCGTCTCTTGTAATAGCTTTTAGTTTCAGTTTTTTTGGTACTTCCCTATATACACCGAGCACCTATGATGCTTCCCGCCTCCGTACAAACTTGCATCACTTCGCCGGCAATACAGTAGAGGGGCCACAGCTTGGCCGCTACTTCCTCCTTGATCAACGCTTCCTTCGCTCCCTTTCGCTACCAAACACTCCTCTGAGGATGACAACTCGGAAGATGCTTGGCTAGACCTCTTTCTCCTTGAAGAGGAGGGCTGTTAGCTAGGATTTAAGGTAAACTGACGGTCCTCTGTTTTTAACGTAGGCATTTATTTTCATTTATGTTCTTATTTCTCACTCTAGGTTAGAACTCCTTCGATGTGCCTTCTTGATCGGCAAGATTTTACAATCTTTTAGGGTTCAATGGATGCTTATTGCTAGATCCACTGAGATTCATTAGTTGCTTTCTATTTATCACTGTGAGGTAGAACGGGAGGCACGTTTTCACTGTCTGGGAGCATTAATGTTCAATAAATGCTGTTTTCAAAAGGGAAAATCATGTGGCTTGGGCTTTTAAAGTCGCAATGAAGATCCGGCCGAAATGACTATATGTCATCCTCCTAACACGAGGAAAAGACCTAAGGACATGTTGGTTGCCTTAAACCCTAAAACCAATGGGTCCGACACTTCAAGGGGTTCTATTTTACATTTTTTTTTCTTATTTTAGTTTCAGCCTGTGAACAATCACCCAACTCCCCTGTTTTTACCAAAAACCTGAAAATTCAAATTTAATTCACTAGTTTTGATCTCACTGTAAGTCATTTGTACGAAGAAAACCCATCCCTTATGTCTTAACCTTAGAATCAAGATATCAAGTAGTGAGCTTTATACTTACGTAGGGAGGAATTTAGGATACAAATTTGTTGATTTCGATCACCCTATCAGTAATGACCAAATGGCGCTGTTTGGGATGTTTTGGCGCGAATGATGCTCGTTGAACACTTGATCCCTACTACAAGTTCGTGAATTTTCTTTATATATATCTTTTAGTGTTTTCAAAGGTGTTTAATTTTGTTTCGCTTTTATTTTGTTTTTTTAGCTAACTTTACCTCCTTTGCAGAGTTGCTTTGTTTTGTTTGGTGTCCGGCTCTCGCCTCACATGTGGTCAGCCCAAGGTTAGAGATTGTAAATCATGCTGAATTTGAACCCAATGGAAGAGGGACAAGATGGGCCAAGATGTGGTGGGGGTAACCTAGTGCATATATGTCCATGAGGGATTACGTAAAACCGCCCATGGCAGTCAAGAACCCGCGGGAAAGGAATCCAAATGAATATAGGTCCATGAGGGACTATAGAAACTAATGGAGTGAGTTCACCATATGGTAGTACTTACAACCATAGTCAGAATCACACAAATTTCATGGGAACTAAGACCTCCACAAGATGCACTCGAACCTCCATTTTATGCTTCAACTTCGTTACCTCAGCCACTAGTCAATCCTCTCCATTTGAACAATCCATTTTGACCTACCCGATAGTGGATGACTTTGTATGCAGCTAAGGATTATAATGCCCATTCGAATCAGAGAATTGTCACTATGGAAGACAATTTGAACAAGAAATTATATGGGCTGAAAAATGACTTTGAGCATAAATGAGACATCCTGAAAAACTCCATTGAAAACCTCATCAATCAGCAGCAATGTCCACCACAGGACGAGTGCCAAAGTGACACCATGGTAGAGGAGTTGCCAAGAATGTACCTACACCAGGCTTATAGAGGGATTTTATTGGAATTGTCTAAGGGTCACCTAATCTTCAGATATGTGTGTGTCGTTGTTTTTCCAAGGAGAAGAAAGAAGAAATCCTTCCCTTTATAACTCGAGGAGGGTAGTGAGTAAACAGGAAGAGCCCTAAGAGCTTGTTTTGAAACCATTTCACATAATCAACTCCCACCGCCCAATGCCTGTGCCACCTACAACCCACTACCACAGCCCCTCCACCGACCAAGTGCATATTTTGCCTACACTAAGCACTCCGCCAACCCCTAAGCACCTGTAAAAGCTAAGGCCAGCCCATCACTACCTGCCATCAAGAGATTAGTGGTCACTGTACAGAATTTTGCCACTACATAAAAAACAATGGTAGTTGCTCACATCGCATGGCACAGTGGATGGTTCGGGTGCCGGTTCGGATTTGGAGCACCTTTAACTCCTATTATTCCTTAAGCTCCGCAGCCTAAAAGAACCTCCACAGTTTAAAGAATGCCTGGGGGGAGTACAATCTCCCCACTTTTTGTTTTCATTTTTTTTCTTGTCTTATTTTATTTTATCGTATTTTTTTATTTCGCTAATTTTTCTCTAGATTTTCTCTAATTTTTAGTTAATTTTGTTTTTAGATTAATTTTATTTTCCTTAATTTTTCTTATATTAATTTTTGCACAGGTGAAAATTTTGAAGGCAGATCGAAAAGCTTAGAGCAAGCAAAGGATATTAGGACAATTTCGCATTATAGCTTAAAAATTTTAGTAGACATGAAAAATTTCACAATAATAGTGAAATTTTCGTAATTATAGCGAAGTAGCAATTTCGCTACATAGCGAAATTTCGCTATGTAGCGAAATTGTTAATGAATAAAACCTCAAATTTTAAGACAAATTTTGAATAAAGGAAGTAAAAATTAAAAAAAAAAAGTATATTTTTATTTTTATTTTTATTTTTTATTTTTATCAAAAAATAAATAAATAAAATTGTTTTTTTATTATTATTTTATTTTATTTTATAAAAAAACATTTTTTATTATTAATTATTTTATTTTATATATAAAAAAAAATTTATTTTTATTTTTTTCCATAAAATCGCTTTTTTTAATTATTTTATTTTATATAAAAAAAAATTGCAATTGTAGTGAAATTTTCGCTATATGAAAATTTTCGCTATGTTAGCGAAATTTTCGCTATATAGCAAAAATTTTCACTACTCTCTCCTGTTTTGCCTCCTGATTTTGTTTCGCCCATAACTTTTTCATCCGAACTCCGTTTTAGGTGTTTTTGGTACCGTTGGAAAGCTTAGAGAGTGTAGAATCCAAATATAGCCAGAAAGAACACTTTTGAAATTATTATAAAGGTATAATTTTAAAAATTCTCCAACTGGTCACTTTTTTTCTCTCTTTTCTTCTCCTAACTTGTTTATTTGAAGCCCAAACGGAGTGAATAAGGTGTCGATGAAAAGCTTGCGAAGTCTTCTATCCAACAACGATCACATCTCATCAAGGAGGTAACACTTCCTTCCCTAACTTTCCAATCCGAGCCCCATTGCGAACAATGAGACATTTGGTTGAGGGGGAGAGTTAGAGAAGGAAGTGACTTTTGTATTTACGTTTTTGTTATTATTTTAAGCAAGCCCATTTTGTGATGTTCAGTGGCTTGCTAGTTTTCCTTTTTGTGAAGCTGTTATACTATACAACTTATTTTTTTCAAAAACTGCACCCATTTTTATTTGTGTTCTCGCTTTAATCCTCAGGCTTGGAAAATTGAAACTTTGTCCAATCTTCATTGATGTTAGATTTTATTCCATGCCTACTGAGCGGATGATCAGTTGAACTCTTGTCAGCTTTCGACCCTTTTTCTTCCACCTTTAGCTAACCACACACTGTGCACATCAAGTTTCTTCAATAACCCGAAAAACCGGCCAGCCTAAGCTACAGAATAACCTACCCTAGTTTCGCTGAACACTTTATTAGGTTAAGGACCCCATGTATAGAAGGCCAATGTGTCTTCCAAATAAAAGAAGAAAAAAGAAAAGCAAAAAGAAAAAAGAAAAGAAAAAGAATAAAATTGCAACGCTTTGGCCTTGAAACCTGAGCACTGTCCGAGGGGGGTATATGCGGAAAGCCTTTAAAGCCGTGGTGCTCCTGCCAACTGGGCTGGGAGCACCGACCAGCGCTCGCATGGGTGGATAGGTGGAGCTTAGCAAGTTGTAGGTGCTGAAGTTTCGAATCATTCAAGTCCGGGGGGTGAAACTCGAAGAGTTTGTGGTCGAAGATCCTATGACTTGATGCCCTGCTCCACTGTCGGGAGTCATTGGTAGATCTCCATTACATGGACTTTGGTGAGGTCGATTCCTCAGCATTGCACCCCTACAACAAAAAAAAAAAAAAAAAAGAGTTGTGGAATAAGAGTGGGTCTTGATCTTTTTTAGGTTGGTTAGCATGCTAGGTTGTAACAATAGCTGGGGAGAGGCAATGAAGTGGGCTATCGTTGAGAACTCGATCAAACAAACACTTAGGTTTTCGTGGAAGTCTCTATTGATTCAGCAAGAGGGAGGCTCATACTAATTTTGTTATGGAATTCATTCTCTCGAGATAGTTAATGGGCAAGGCTTGATGATTCTTACTTAGGTTAGGCATTACCCATTCACAACCTTTTGAATTACCATTTTGTTATTGTTTATGCTCTTTCTTTCTTTCTCTTTCTTTCATTACTATGAATAGTACATGTGTAGGTTGGGGGGTGTGATTAGCGCCCAAAAAGTGCTATTTTGAACCCTATTTATTATAAGTTTTGAGGCTTTTGTGTACTAATCATTCTAATTAACCCGATTTGCACATTAAGGTCCCTACTATTCTAATTAATGATTTTGTGGCTAATTTTGCGCTCATGAGCTAATCATGCCAAAATTGTTGAGTCGATCCAAGCACGAAGAATTCGAGTCAAACTCATCGTTGTAGATCAGATCCTAGAAGGAAAGAAGAGCAAAAAGTGAAGAAAATGATGCATTATGGAATTTGGTTCCCGCAAAGATCGCTCACGCTCCAAAGAGATTGTTCATCCTGCAGCCCATGTTCTCCTGCATTTCACGTTTTAGTTCTTTTTGTTACAATTTTTCGTTTCTTCTCATTTTGTCCTTGTAATAGCTTTTAGTTGCAAACTATATAAGCCTCAGTCTGTACAAACTTGTAATCACTTCACGTTGGCAATACAGAGAGGGGCGGCAGTTTCGCCGCTGCTTCATCCTTTTCCCATTTTCTTTCCTTTTCTCTCCCTTTCTCGGCTACCAAACACTCCTCTGAGGATGACAACTCGGAAGATGCTTCACAGACCTCTCTTTCCTCAAGAGGAGGGTCAGTTAGCCAGGGATTTAAGGTAAACCGACGGTCCGCTTTTAACGTAGGCATTTATTTTACTTATGTTCTTATTTCTCACTCTAGGCTGTAACTCCTTTGATGTGCCTTCTTTGATCGCATTTGGCACCTTAGGTTCAAAGGGATGCTTATTGCAGATCCACTGAGATTCATTAGTTGCTCTACGAATATTGTGAGGTAGACTGAGGCACGTTCATTGTCTCGGGAGCATTAATGTTCAATAAATGCTGTTTTTCAAAAGGGAAAATCATAGGGTTTAGTTTTTAAAGCTAAATGAAGATCCGGTTCGGGAAATGACTATATGTCATCCTCCCTAACGCGAGGAAAAAGACCCGAGGACATGTTGGTTGCCTTAAAACCCTAAACCAGTGGCCCGACACTTCAAGGGGTTCTATTTTACATTTTTTTTTCTTATTTTAGTTTCAGCCTGTGAACAATCACCCAACTCCCCTGTTTTTACCAAAAACCTGAAAATCCAAGTTTAATTCACCGCCATCTCACCTGTAAGTCATTTGTACAAAGAAAACACATCCTCATGTCAATTTTTGAACCGCTTATATCACAAAGAGCTTTGCTATGACAAGAAGAGGAATTTAGATACAAATTCATGATCAATCACCCTACTATGGCACCTAATCAGCTTATGTTTCGTGCTCTCGAGAATCCCTATATCCTTGAACCTACTATTAGGCCGCCCATGGATTCACAATGCTGATGTTATCCCATCTTCCCTCAATTTGAAGGTGAAGTTCATTCATGATGGTCGAGTAATCACTCTTTCATCTACAAGCAGGGCACATTTGACTTATGAGCCAGTAATGGAGATTAGCCATGGGGGTGATGATTTGCTTAGACCGGATTCACTTTTGATGACGTACAAACTATGGAGCCATGTCATATGATCAGCATAGTAGCCCGGTCATTTTGGACATGATGAGGAGCATGTTATACATGCCTTGTTTGGGTTTAGGGCCTCGTCAACATGGCCGTAGCGATTTTATCACAGTTTTGGACCATGACCCATGACAGGCTCCGGATAGGTTGTATAAAATTTGTGTGCAAACGTAGGCCCGTACGCGCAAGTATACATGTCGAGTTTACATAGTGTAGTGGCTTGTCAAGTGTCGTTCCCACAAAGAGAAATGTGTTGAATACCGGTATTGGCTCTAGATTATTATCTGGATCTCATACTTGAATGACTTATGATTAATATAACGAAAAGCTGGCTCTAAACGAATTATTAATTCAATCAATGGGGACTAGAGTTTTGCCTCCTCCTACCACACTCAATGGATTATAACCTAGATAGAATTGATCATTCAGTGCATGAACGAATTCACACTGGCAAGTTGATCGTGCTTACGAAATATCCTCTCTCGAGGTATATTCGCCTATCTCGCTAGTAGGGTTTATTGCATCTCTGCATCAAACTCCAAAATGCTTGAATAATTAAACCCTAATCACCACACTTGGAACCGGGAGATCTCTACTCTCTAATTTACCAAGTATCACTCTACTCGGATCTCCGGGAGTCTTTATCTCTCGATCTCAGATTCTTGGCAAGAGCATGCTAATGTTAGCCAAACATTACCATGTAATTAAATCACAAAAATAGAGCGAGTATACATCAGATCCATGAATATACTGAATGAAACTACATTAATCACTAGTCCATATGAATGTAGCAAGGGTACAACAAAAACCCTAGAAGTAAAACTAGAACATCATGTTGTTCATTACAATCATTGAGTTTTTAATTAGTAGGGGTTCGAGAAAGAAAATACAAATACAAGAATCACACAATCTCTCGAATCACGCTTGTGTCGTCTTCTCCGTTTCATCCCTTCCTTTCTTTTTTTCCTCCTCATATTTTTTCTTTTCTTCCCCCTTTTATTTGAAATTCTCGCTAACAAAGTCCCAATGACATCGCAACGTCGAAACTTCGTGACGTTGGGTCGTTGTGACGTTGGGCTACTAAGTTGTCTAACCTAAACTTTGCGACATCTCAACGTTGCGACGTTGGGGTTGGGTTCTGTAATCTACTTCTTCAAGCCTTCACACAGCCTCTAAATGTCGTCATTTTCACCTGAAATGCACAAGAAGCCGAGTATCAAATATAAGGCGATAAACACAATTATTAATGTATGAAATGACCCAAAAACATGATAATCTGTGAGTATATGATGAGTGTTTTGAGCACTCATCAACCCACTCTTTGGATTGGGATTTGTACCCATAGAGGTAGATTTTCGATGCATGGCACAACTGTGCTAGGAGAGGGTTAGATCTCGACTTCATCACATTCCATTTGACTATCCTATTCGTCCTTACAATTCGAGGTTGACTAACTATTTTGTGAGGGCTTCATAGCCATTATTGAATCCTAATGGATCGATTTATGAGCCTACTGATATCCAACATGTTGAGTTGCATTAGCTTTTTTCACAGCTTGAGTTTAATGGTAAGGCTCCTTGATCGCTCATTTTTCCCTTGGGCGATCTAGTGTATTCACTATGTGCTTTCCGAACGAGATAGTCGATTATGAGGCTATTGATGGGGTTATGTCGTATGATGATTATGTTGAGGAGCTACTCCAGATGCTCATCAGTCAGCCCGAGCCAGATTCTACACTCAGTGATTTTTATGTGCTTACTTTGAGAGATGATGAGGATGCTCCTTCTGCTTATGCGATCATGGATGATGTTATTGTTGATATTGCATCTCCTGATATTTTAGGACATTTTGTGAGAGAGAGTCTGATTCTATGGGCCCACCACTTTCTTTTGATATTTTGTCGGGATTTGTCTCCCATTCGGATGATGTACTTGCATTTTCATCTATTGATTTAAGCATTTTTGAGTATTCGCCCGTCTCTTTTATTGATGATATTGATGTGTGTGTACCTCATTCACCCACATCAGACATTCATGATATTGATGATGAGTCTTTGCAACCTGATTGCCTGATTTTGATGACAATTATTGGTCTGACTCCGATCATAACTTTATTGATGACCTTGAGACAATTGACCTCAGTATAACGAACCAGCATAGAGAGTTGAGGATCGATACCACTTTGTTTGTAGATGAGAGAGATGGTTTTCTCCGGTTACTCAAATCATACTTGGATGTTTTTTCGTGGCCATATGAGGACATCTCAGGCCTTGACCCCTCTATAGTTCTGCATCATCTACTGCTTATGCCACATGCTAGACAGGCTAAGCAAAAATTGAGGCCATTACACCCCGATGGAGTTTGCAGGTGAAGGAAGGGATTCAGAAGCAACTTAGGGTTGGCTTCATATAAGTGGTTCAATATCCCGAGTGGCTGGCTAATGTCGTCCCTATTCCTAAAAAGGACAACAAGGTTATGTGATGTTCCACTTTGCCATACTGTGGCATATCCCCTTATTTTATTGATGAGATGATTTAGCTTCAATGACAGTTATTTGGTAGTCCTTGTTTTATTGGTGGATCCGCTATACATTAATAGCAGTGTTCTTGAGATACAGAGATTCATGCATATATTATTCGGCCTTTTACATATGTTTATACCATATGAGGTTTTAATAGAAGATTATTTGCCCTCATAGATTTCAGACGTTCAGATTTCGCCTTTGCTTCCTTTGCCTTTTGGATTTTAGGCGTTCAAACTTCGCCTTGACTGTCTTCAGTTCAGATATCACCCGTTCAGACTTCGCCTCTACTCCCCTACTGCAGATCAGGCATTCAAACTTCGCTTTCATATGGATCAAATGTTTAGACTTCATCTGCATCACTTTTGCTAGCATCACAATTGAGACGTTCAGACTTCATCTTCTGCAGATCAAGCTTTCAGACTTCGCCTTCATATGGATTAGATATTCAGACTTCATCTGCATCACATTTGCTAGCACCGCAGTTCAGATTTTGTCTTCTGCAAATCAGGCGTTTAGACTTCGCCTTCATCTGGATCAGATGTTTAGACTTCATCTGCATTACATTTTCTAGCACCGCAGTTCAAACTTTGTCTTCTGCAAATCAGGCATTTAGACTTCTCCTTCATCCGATCGGCGTCGTACTTCATCCGTGATCACATTTGCTAGTACTGCAGCTCGTGACTTCGCCGCAAATCAAGAGTTCAAACTTCGCCTTCATATGTTCAGACTTCATCTGCATCACATTTTCTAGCACAATAGATCAAACGTTCAAACTTTGTCTTCTGCATATCAAGCGTTTAGATTTCGCCTTCATATGGATCAAATGTTAAGACTTCATTTGCATCACATTTTCTAAAGAAATAAGAATAGATCGCTCAAACTTCGTCAGATCGGGTTCGGACTTCGCTCTTCATATAGATTAGATGTTTAGGACTATGCCTTCATAGATCACACATTCAAACTTGGCTTCTACTCAGATGACTCAATAAAGGCGTTCATGCGTCGCTGTTTTTGTTTCGTATCAGTGATGCAGATGTCTTCACCATAGTTCTCAAAGTTCATCTTCATTAGAAATATCGCTACCAACATTCACAATCGCTAACATTGCCCACTTTGATCACATGGCTTCTTTTGGTTGTCTTACTTTCCACTTGCTAGCTCATGAGTTCGTTCCAAGTCTACATCTGACCATTATGGGGTCTTCATCAGCATACCATTTGCCTTCAGAGCATATTCCCTTATTGGTTTCACCATTTTGTTTAGCATTCCCATTTTTATGTCAACATGATGGGTGTTGATTGATATACAGTGCACAAGACCATTCTAGCACCCATGGGCGGGTCGACTCCCACTTGCTTTAGATTTTGATGCAGGTTTCACCTTTGAGGGGATCTTCTTTGCGGGAGCTTAGATCTATATTATGACTTTGTTAGCCGCCTGATTGTCTTGTCCTTTTACTTATTATTTTTTTTAGAACCCCTTTAACTACTTGAGTTTGAGTGAGCTAGTGTTCCTTTTGGACACTTTTGGAGTCTTTTTTTTCTTTGATAGAGTTCATCTCATTTCATTCACTTTTCGCACATTCGTTTCACTCTATTGTTCATATTCACTACACTTATGAACTTTATCAAAGAGGGGCATATTTGTAGAGCCACTTGACAGCCATAAAAAGGGGTTTTCTTTTTTGTTTTTAGTATAAAAATGGATCATTTTAGGCTTTTGGAGAGAGAGTAGAGTTTCAGGGGGAGTAGGGTTTTTCTTTGGGGAGGGGCACAGTCTTGAAGGAGGGGAAGCCATCTTTCATTTTTGGGGTGCGGAGAGATTTATCGGAGAAGAAGGGAACCATATTTTTTTTAGAGGATCAACGGTCATTTAGGTTTTATTTTATTGTTTCAAAGGGAGAGTAGCCGCTACATGAGAGGGAGATTTTTTTCTCTTACTAGGGATTTGAAAAACACTCTTCATATAGCTGAAGGTACTCACTTAATCTATTTCTCATTCTCTTCTTACTAGGCTATTATACTACTCTGTTTTGGAAAAGCAAAATGCACATATTCCCTGCTTTGAGATACATTTTTTTTTATTATTATTATTTTTTTAACCGACTTATCTCTTCTTGCTTATTATCATTTTTTTTTATAAATAAAGTGTTTGAAATATGAAATGATTGAATGGTTGTGACATGATGGTGAGTAAGTGTTGGAGTGACTTGATTATGTGTAGTTGTTGTAACAAGAGAAGTCATTTGGGAAGACTACTGCCATTATCCTTGTCTATATTTTTTTTACTACCTATTATTCCAACTTATTATGCTTTTGGGGCTCATAGCCTAGTAACCCAAGTAGAGATATAGACATCTTTATTTACTTATTTATTATTATTATTATCATTTTTTTTATTATTATTTATATTCTCGTTAACGCTTTTTTTCTTTTTTCATTCAACTCTCACGTACTTTCTCTTTCCATTTTGACTATTGACATTCATCCATAACTCTGAATTATTTAATACTCTCTTTGGATTATTAACACATTCTTTTATCATCCCTTATTACTTTGTCATTTAATTACTCATAATTAATTATTACTTTTAATTATCCATCTTTTATAAATTAACATTTTATCTTTTAATAATTTCATATTTATCATTTACCACTCATGATTACTTTCATCATCTTTTAAATAAATTTATATTTTATATTGGCCAATTATAACTCATAAGTGTTACCACTCACAAATAATCCTTTTCTAAATTCCGATTTTTAGTTTTCAATATTTGTTGCCTTTTTTTTTTCTTTTCTCTCTTTATATCCGGTTAATCTTACTAGTTTGTTGATAAAAATAAATAAAATTCTCATCCTGAATGTACTATTTTACTAATTTCTCTTCTTAAATTATTTCTTGCTAGACTTTATTATTATTATTCTTATTATTATTATTATCATCATTATTATTATCATTATTACTATTAAAACTTGATTATACCATCCAATTTGTCTTAAATTAAGTTTTTTGACTAATCTTTTAAACTATATCACCTTTTTAGATCCAACTCACTAGATCATTTGATCAATACATTAAGACTTAATCAAGAAAACTCTACCATACCTTTAGGCCCAACCCCTTAAGACTTAATCAAGAAAGTCCAACCATCTCTTTAAGCCCAACTCATTAAAACATTTGATCCAACTTATTTAACCCATTTGGTCATTCTACGGAGCCTTTTGACCAACCTATTAAGTCTATTATGCTCATTTGACTGTACTCTTTGACTAGCTCTTTGGCCCATCAAACTACTACCCTTAATTTATTCAAATTTCCAATTTCAAAATTTTAAACATGCCCTAGTCCTAGAATCCAAGTCACTAAATTCTTAATTCCAAATTTTCAAGTTTTCAATTTTAAAAATCAAACGTCCTAATTTCAAAATTCAACTCCCTCAATTTCAAATTCAAATTTTCAATTTTCCACTCTAAAAATTACAAAATTCAATTTCAAGATCAAGTACCTTAATTCCAAAATTCAAGTTCAATTTACTTTAAGGTTGTTGACTAAATAAATGAAAATATTAAATACTTATTTTAGTAAGTTTATGCGAATTTTGATCATTACATTGTTTACGTTTAACAAATAATATTGGTAAGTAATTTTATTTTGGGATTTGATAAAACAACTGTTTGAATCCTATTTAAAATGGAATTGTTTGGATCATATTAGATATGAAACCAATTTGAAATAAATTTAAAATATTTTAATAGAAAATTTGAATGTTCTATAATTTTTAAAATAAAAAATTGTGTGAAAAAATAAAAATCTTTTATTTGTTATTACAATTCAAAACATTTGATACATAAATCGTATTGATTTTTTTATTAGGTTGTAAGCTTATTTTCATTTGTTGATATCTTTTCAGGTACCCCTTAATTTGCGAAAAGAGTGATCAGTAGGAAGGCACCCATCCAGCTTTACCCATTCACAAGTAGAGGTGGCAAAATTGGCCCGACCCGGTGGGCTAGCCCGATCCACCCGGAATTAGGGCCAGGCTGGGCCATTAAATTATTGGCCCGAAAAAAATCAGGCCAAATTTGGCCCGGCCCATGGCCCTACTCCTAAGATATCCGACCCATCCGACTTGTCCGACTTTTTGCCTTAAAGGTTATTTGGCCGACCTGTACCTCGGTTTGGGGCGTATCGGGCCACTAAATTTTGGCCCGAAAAATCCAGGCCAATTTTGGCCCAGCCCGGTTTTGGCCCAGCCTGCCCGATTGCCAGCTCTATTCACAAGTGTGTTTGACACTTTGAAGAAGCTTGTTGAGCTTTATTTCTATAGTAGGCATTCAGCTCAACCGAGTTGTAGTATGCCTTTGGCATTGTATATTAATTCTTTTCTGTAACTTATAAGTTCTTTTTGTGAAAATTAGTTTATCCTGTATGCTCTGTTTAGTTAATTATCTGATATTTTGTTTATTTATTTTGACTTTGCTTATAAAAATAGTTAATGGGAGACCATTTCCAAATACCAAAGTCTCCTTTATGGTTGTCTTGTCCGAAAACAAAAGATGGCAGAAAGATGTTGAATTTATTAATAGGATCTGAATTAATTTGTTACTAGGATTTGGTGGATGGCTTTTATTCTGGTTCTAGGTTTGGATTGCTGATTAGAGAATAGATGAATTTGTTAATGCACCTGGAATGGCTGAATTCTTTACTATGTTTATAGGAAAAGAATGGTGTCAATTCATTTAGATGGACTGTTGAATTAACGGAAATAAGAATATATCCATTGATTCGAATACCAAACGCATTTGCAAATGCATGCATCACACATCATGAACAATGAGATGCAATTAGGATGCCAAATGAACCCGAAAATATGAAGTGTGTGATAGCTTTGTAATCATTTACTTGACATGAGAGATTGCTTTAAATTTCTTTAAATTTCCAAGGAGTTGTAAAATGTGTTTTAATTCAGATATACTTAAGAAGTATTTTAGATTCCTGAGATTTTGAGGTTGCTAAAACTGTTAAGGGGAAAATTCATGTTTTAGATCCAACACATGGGGCAGCATAGTGCAGGTGAGGCTAAGAGGAGGAGATATAATAATCAGAGAATTTGTTGACCTTTATAATAAATATTGAACCTAATCCTGTTTTTAATTTTAAAGGAATCTTAAATCAATTTACTCAAACCATGAAAAAGATATTGAAAGAAGATTATTTAGGATCAAATTTAAATATGTAAAAATGTATAAAGAAAAAGCAATTCAAAAACCACAAGAAAGCACCAATTTATTACTAAAATGATATTAACTTTTTCACTTATTCTTTCCTTCACAATCAAAATGCATGATATTTTTTTTTTAATATAAAAATGCTTGATATATTGGAATTAGAAAAAGATATAAACATATATTGTAAGGGCAAAAATATCAAATTTAGAAAATATTTGAATAGCATTACCAGGTAAAATGGTCATTTAAAATGTAAGGCTGAACAGCTTATCAGCATAATCATTACAAAAAAAAATGAAAAAAAATTTTGAAAGTAAAAATTGAATTATCTTAACAAATTAAAAGGTGTTTATTTAATGAAACTTAGTAATTTAGATCTCTTTGTCATGGTTTCAGAAAAACTCATTTCTTTCAAATAAGAGAAGGTACAGATTACAGAGAAAAGTATGGTATATCGTACGCTTGTATAACTCACATATCTCAATTTTTTACATCCACTAATCAGTAACTCAGATTTCTTACCAAATTAAACAAAGTTGGTAGGATGAAGAGATTGACGGATATTGAATTAAAGAGGAATTCCTTTTCAATATCATATAATAATGAAAAACTTTAAATTAAAGAACTGAATGAAAAAAAAATCTGCAACAAAGTATAGATTCTCGATTATACAAACCAAGAAGATTATGGAGAAACCTCACTTTTCACTTGAAAATTATACAAATCAGAACAAGATATAAAAAAAATATTCAAAGTGAACATGTGGAAGTTCCTAAATGACATTTGTAATTTCGACTATTCTTTAAATCGTCAAAATGATAAGTTGAATTTGTAAAAATACAAAGAGAGTTTGTAAAGACAAAAATATCAATATTAAAAAAGATTTAAAAGTTATATTATGCCAAAGTGGTTATTTAGAATGGATTACTGAACCATCATTGTACTTATTATAAAAAAAATTACTTCTAGGGAAGTCCTAAAAATCAAGAAAATATCTTGTGTTGGTTTGAAAAAACCTCACTTTTTTTGTAAATTTTTCTAAACCCAGTTTTTAGAATAAGGTACAGAAAAGCATGATATCTCCTTATAGGCTGGTTTATTCCCTTAATCGGCCACAATATGATCAAATCAACTTACATTTTGACATATTCAACACTGATAGAATGAAGTGGTGCATTGGGCTTGGACTTAAAACTTATTATTCATCTATTGTCTTCACATTTGCAATATTTAAACAAAATCAATTTAATTTTTTTATATATTTACGGCTAATCGAATATTAAGGAATGCTTTCTTAACTGAAAGTTTCAAAATATTGTGTTATAAACGTTTAATCCAATTTTTTGGAGCTTTGAAGTTATGAATTGCTAGATGACTAGAAGCATGTTTAGTTTCATGAAAATGTTCTGACAACGGTTTCTCAAAACATAAAACATCATTTTGTATTCTGAAAATTATTTTGTTCTCTGCCCATGTTTTCTAAGTTTTTCATAACAAAGAAAAACTGATAATCAAACACATTCTCCTGTTTTCTTGCTCTCCTTTCTTGGAGTAACATAAAATTATTTTTAAAATGGTAACAAAAAAAATGTCATAGGCCTTATTTTTCACAGAAGCATGGCCTGTGTGGTGGCCTCTCTCGACACTTTGTCGAGGGACCCAGTCTTCCATTCCTCCATCTTCATACTCCATGCTGACTGATTTCATCCTGCCTCAGGCTAATTAGGAAAGTGGCTTCAACTCTCAATCAGTTTGTGCAAGGTAGGCCAAGAACATTTTTCATAGTCTAGTCCCAAACTAGCGACAAGCTCCCCGCACTCCTCTCGTGCTCACCCGGGTAAGCATGCCTCAACTCCCAAGCATCTCCCTAACACTCCTGCGCCCACCTCCAACTCCTGACACGCATGCTTGTAGGGATTACGTATTTTCCCACCCCATACGCACCAACCAACATAACACTTCTCGTGTGCTTGTCCATTGTTGTCCCGAACCCAAAGTAAAAGTCCATAACAAACTCTCTCCCGCTTAAAATCTTGCACACGTTCGTGTAAGGCACATTTCACCAAGTGTCGCCCTTGAAGACTGGTAGCTTCTCTTGAGCCTTTTCCTTTGTCTACACTAATGCTCATTGGCATAGGGACATCTCAAAAGAAAAAGACACGACTTCACACAACCATGCTACACACAGCACCCCGAGAGTAGTACGCCTTCCCGTACTCACTCCCACCCCTAGTAAGCGGCTTGGACCCCTGCTCTACTAGTCACAACTATGGCACCTCAGATCCGGAGGCACACCCATATACCTCATGGGTCCCTTAGTGCAGCTTCATTCTTGGCTTCACTTGATTACTTGTACTGCCATAGGAGATATCGGCTATAAGATCGACAGAAGTAGAACACCATCTATTCCCTGCTTTTGCCTTGCTCTGATACCAATTGTCATAGGCCTAACTTTTCAAAAAGGCATGGCTCGTGCAACAGCCTCTCTCGACACCCTGTCGAGGGACCCAGCCTTCCACACCTCCATCTTCATACTCAATGCTGATTGGTTTCTCCCTGTCTAAGGCTCATTTAAAAGCTACCAAATGCTTTCGACCACCCCATTTGTGATAGGCCAAGAAAAAAAGACCTAGATATTTGAAACCAAAATAGTTTAGATAATTTAGATAAACCACAAAAAAAATCTTTGATTTCCATTGCTCGAGGTTTCATAAATTTCCCTTCATATGAGATAAGCAACCTTTAGGTTGTATTTGTGTTTAGAAAGTATTAAGGAAAGAAAATGTTAAGGAAAATAATGTTTTTATATTTGGTTGCCTGATTTAAAATATTAAAGAAAATGAACTATAAATAAATTCTTTAATTTTATATCAATGAGTTAAAATAAATAAAATGGATTTTATTCAACAAATAAAAACAGTATATTGGACTTAATTCTAATTTTTATTTTCTTTCTACTTTCCTTTCATTTTCCCACATAGCCTAAAGTATCAAGGAAAGAAACAAAAATATGGAGAAAAATTATTTTCTCATATTCAGTTTTTATATTAAAATTTTTAGTACTAAAATATACTAAATTCAATTATAATCTATACATTTTTAAATTATTTAATTTTGTATTAATGAGTTAAAATAAATTAATAATTATAGTAGCACATAAAAATAATTTATTGTGTTTTTTTTAATTTACTAATCCTCTTGTTTTTCTTTAAATTTTTAGACCCAAACTTAATTTTTAAGACTTCTGCATTTCTAGAAGTGTTCAAATAGTACTAGTTATAGCATCCATGTAACATTACGCATTTCCCCTTCATGATAATGACATTAAAATGGAAAGATCCAATAATGTTGAATTTATTAGTAGGGTCTGAATTTATTGGTGGGTGCCTTTGATTCTTGTTCTAGCTTTGGATGGCTAATTAGAGAATGGTTAAATATGTTACCATAAGATGTTTGATAGGATCCCACATCGATTCTACATGAGAGTGTGGAGTGATACTTAAACTTGGAATGTTCTCCCACCTATCGCCTTACTGTTGTGCTCTTTATTGGGTTTGATACCTATCATTCATAAGCCATTAAGAGTCGATGCATTACCTAGAAAAGGGTTACCCATGTCTCAAGAGTGGGTCCAGAGCGAAACTATCTAAAACTTCTTGGTTTCTCTAAGGGTAGGCAAATGATACGATCTCGCTACTGCCCTACAAATTTAAAATTAAAAGAGTTAAGCTTGAGAGGTTTTCCCACAAATCATGTCAGTCATTTGAGTTTAGCTCTCCTATCATTTGTGCTTTCATTAAAAGTTAGTATGAAATGGGAAATAGCTACCTAGAAGAGGGCTACCCAATACCCGAGAAATGGTTTAAAATGAAAGCTATTCAAAGAGTGAATCGCTCATGATCGCCAGTCTTCTACGGGCGGACAATGATACCGAGAAGGTTTTGAAAATGGGCCGCAGCCCACTCGCCAAACCCAAAAGAGAGGCGCCATTTACTGAAGCACTCAGCCTCAAGCAAATTCTGCATCGAAGGTAGCAATAATCCGCACGCCCCAAAGGCCGGTTATGGGTAACCGAGAAAGCCCACATTCTGCAAATCAAACTAAATCCCATCGATAAGGGACATAGAATAATCCACAATAACATATTATCCTGCAAATCCAACTAGATCTCACCAACAAGGAAAATAAGATAATTCGCGATATAACAGCTCACCCTGCGGATCAAGCCGGATCCCACCAATGAGGAAGAAGGATAATTCTAAATAAAGTGCTCTGTCAATCAAATCCGATACCGATAAAAGCAAGAAATATCCCGACCAATGGGAAAGAATCCTAATCACCATCCAACTAGGAAAACATATACTATAAATACCAGGCCACCCCATCGGTGAAAGGTAATGCACACATTCGGGCCTCTAAGCAGCTTCCTTTCTTTTAGAAAGAAACTCGACTTAGGTACTCTGAGAGGCTACCCGCGAAGCCCCCGCCACTTTTCTTTCTTTTGTTTTCAAGAAGGAGAGTAACGCTGCCCGCAGACGCCCGCAGCGCCCTATCTCCCGCCCGATGATCCAAAGCCAGACCAATCCAATAGCTCCCCGTTCCGCCCCAACGACCCCCAACACGCCCTTCGGGCCCGGCGGAAAAACAAGATCATCGCTGGCGCCACTGTGGGAACGATAGCTCCTTGATAACAAAGATCGATTTCAACATCGATGGTATCAACCCATAACACAAGCAGGAGTAACACCAATCCACCAAGGATGCAAAGATCTCGCCAGCGACGCTGCATGCAGACCTCCCCCGCGCTGCTAGAAGCAATGCAAGCCAACAACGACCGAGGGGTGGAGGCGCTCCGTCACCAACCAACGCCCGGAGCAGGAAGCAAGCAACTCACTGTGCAAATGCAACGCCCACGAGAGGCGCGACAAGTTCAAGAAGGTCACAACTTTCCTCATCATGAAGGGCAACACAATCTCGAAGTTACCCGAGGTGCTGAAATAGAAGCAGAGTCCAGCCAAGCTAGGGGGCATGGACCACAATTGGCCCCTGGAGAGGAGGGCAACGAAGCAACACTCGGAAGGCATGTCGGGAACGAAGAACTACGCCACCCTCAGCAAGGAGCAGGAGAGCAATCATGGGAGCAGAGGTTCAAGAGCCTCCAGCAAGAGCTCAGCCGTGTGAAGGAGGTGCTAAGAGGACGCGCTCCTGACACTATGGACACCTTGGTGCAACAGACTGAGTCACCGTTCACGGCCGAGGTGCCCACTTCCCTTCCACACCTGCCACGCCAAGTGGAAGCATTCGATGGTGTCAGAGATCCAGTTGATCATCTCAACACTTACAAAAACCAAATGGAGTTGCATGGGTATCAAGACCCTGTGCGATGCAGAGCTTTCGCTATCACATTAAAAGGCCTAGCCTTGGCCTGGTTTGTGCTTCGCTCTCATCAATCTCCTATTCGTATACTATCCATCGCGTCGCCTCACTTCATCAGCCGACGTATAGAAATCCAAGCTACCATCTATTGACCGGGCGCGTAGCCTCGCAGGAGTCTAAGGTCCTATGTTCAAAGGTTCAACGCAGAGTCTCTGAAGGTAGATATACATGACGAAAAGTTCGCGATCACTGCATTCATTGCTGGATTAAGAGTACAGTCAAAAGACTTGATGTTTTCCATCCTAAAATCCCTACAAGCACGGCCGAGGTGTCTGCGAAAAGCAAGAGAAGTACATTAACGGCGAAGAAGCCCTCATATCCAAGAAAGGAAGCTCCTCCACCCATAAAGAAAAAAGCGGGACGGACAAGCGACGAGGACGGAGCCCCAAAAGACAAAGTGACCGAGAGAGGTCTTCAAAGAAAGATGGAGAACGGTCCCCGAAAAGGCGTGGAAACCTCAGAGATCGTCTGGGCCCACCGCAACTCGAAAGACGACAACGTTATTCAGCTTGGCGGTTCACCCCCTTAACGACCTCAGTATCGTGAGGTCCCGCGCTGGCACGAAACGAACAGCCTCCCGAGGCTAACTCAATGAAGCCGACCGCCACAAGAGACAACACCAGATATTGCGAGTTTCACAGGGATTACGGGCACCGCATGGATGATTGCATACAACTCAAGAAGGAAATAGAGATTCCACACGGGCTGCGGTATCTCTCCGACGCTTCCATAGCCCCCGAAAATCAACCTCAAAATCGTGCCTCGGGAACTGCTTCGCTCAAGAACCACCACCACCACCTCGACAGACAACAACTCAAAGACCAATAGCCTTCTGCAGTAGGGAAATCCACGGGATCTCGTGAGGACGGCAGGGGAGGGAATCCTAGCTCAGCTGTGAGTTTCTCCATCCGCTGCAGCAGCATCAGCCAAGAGAGATAGCGGAAGTACAAGCGGTGCCCAAACTGCCTCGGCTCGACACATCCATAACGTTCTCTGACTCAGACCTGGAGGGATGCCAACACCCCCATGACGACCCCTTGGTAATTCGAGTAGTTGTGGCCAACAAAACTGTCCATCGGGTCCTAGTTGACAACGAAGTTCAGCTGACATCATCTTCGCCTCGGCCTTCGATAAGATGGGCACTGAAGGAGAGAATGGAACCCGTCAAAGACCCATCTACGAGGATTCCCTGAGAGAAAGTATTACCCTCGGGGCTCAATACAAATGAAGGCACTCACCTCTGGGAGATCCCCATGCCAAAAAACAGACGACAAGAAGATCCTCGCTGTAGACTCCCATCCGCTATAATATATTGTTAAAGTGCACTTTCTCAATGCAATAAAGCCATTCCTCCGCTTACCACATGACGATCAAGTTTCTACCGTGGCCGAGTGTGAATGGTTCGAGGAGACCAACGAGTGGCCAGGGAATGCTACTCAGCATCCATGAAGCAAAAAACGGTCGATAACATATCTCTGGATGAGCTCGACATGCGCGACGAGGTGTTTACCTGACTTGAGCCCTCAGAAGAGCTGGAACCTATACCGTTGGATGACGACCCTGAACATCTCGTCTACATCGGCTCCCAGCTAGCGAAAGACCTCAAAAGCCCTCTCACCCATTTTTTGAGACAGAACAAAGACGTCTTCGCGTGGAAGAAAGCGGACATGGGAGGAATTGACCCCACGGTAATTACTCATAGGCTGAACGTTAGCCCATCTTTCTGCCGAAACAAAAGAGGAGGAGCTCACGCCGCATTACGCAAAAGCGATCAACGAGGAGGTAGGCAAACCTCCAAGCGGGAGCACCGAGAGGTGGAATATCATGAATGATTGGCCAACGTCAGACGGTCAAAAAAAGCAACTAAGGACGACTCTCACAGATCAACTTCACTGACATCAACAGAGCGTGCCTAAAGACGCTTCCTCACGGACGACCATCATACGCCACAGCCTACCATGAACTCCTTTCGCTTTATGGATGTCCGCTAAAATCGATCAAGATAGGACCCAGATGACCAAGAAAAGACCTCGCTCGTCACGGGGCAGGGAACCTATTGTTATCGTGTGATGCTTTTTGGGCTCAAGAACGCAGGAGCTATCTACTATAGGCTGGTGAATAAGATGTTCCAGAAGCATATAGGAACAACCATGGAGGTGTACATAGATGACATCCTTAGTAAACCACCACCGCGAAGCTCCACATAGCTCATCCGGTCCGCGTGTTCCGTGATCCCGAGGAAGTACAACATGAAACTCGAATCTAGCCAAGGCGCCGAGTATCAAATGAAAATTCCTAGGTTTCATAGTCAACCACCGAGGAATTGAGGCAAATCTAGACAAAATAAAAGCTGTGCTCGACATGCCGCCGCCATCAGGTATAAAGGAAGTCCAACGTCTGACATGACAAATTGATGCTTTAAGCCGATTCGTATCCAGGGCAAGTGATAAATGTCAGCCTTTCTTCCAAGTTTTGAAGAAGGCCTTTCAATGGGATACGGGCTAAGAAGCATTCTCGCATTGAAAAACATATTCAGCCCCCCATTCCTCGGTAAGCCCCATTGAGGGGGGAGTCTTCACTCTATACTTAGCAAGATTCACTTCTAATTTGCCATCCCTTCGCCGAGACAAAGACGTGAGTGCAAGACCCAGCGATTATCATAAACAGGCTCTCGAGAGGAGCTGAGGGAGAGGTACCTCAAGGATTGAGAAATTAATCTGCATTAGTGGAATCAAGTAGCCTGGAAGCTCGTCCCCTACTTCCGTGCTCATACCATAGAAGTTCCAAATGTAATATCCGATGAAGCAAGTGTTACATAAACCGTAGACTCCTGTGGAAGGCCGATGAAGGGCCATAGAGCCGAGCGAGTTCGACATTAGATATGTTTCAAAATGCAATAAAGGCAGGTTTTAGCAGATTGGCCATGGAATTCACTCAATGGAGCTCCGAGAACACTCAAGCACCGACTGACCTACCCATCTGGAAACTTTCTGTAGACAAGGCCACAAACGCACAAGGAAGAGGAGTCGATTTAATCCTGACCTCCCCAGAAGGAATAGACATTGAGTATGCGCTCAGATTGGGATTCCAAGCCTCTAACAACGAGGCCGAATATGAGGCCGTCATAGTAGGCCTCAACCTCGCCCATTCACTATAAATCTGACCAAATTTGAGGTTCACAAATGACTCCCGTACCGGGTAGTAAGACAAATAGAAGACACTCAATGGCCAAAAGCTAAGAATGATCCTATACCTCAAAAGGTACGGATTTGATCAAAAGTTCGTTGGTCCGTGTAAGACATATCCCCAGAGCGTAGAACTCCGAGCCGCCGATGCCTTGGCAAAACTAGCAACAAATTTCATAGGAAGACTCAAGCAGTCAACACCGTCGAATACTCGCAGAGCCTCTATAGATCTGCGGATACGGAAGTTGCCCCAACTCGGGTCCGAGTCGAAGCTGGATGGACCCGATTCGGGATTACATAATAGACGGACGCTTCACCCGATGACCCGAAGAAGCAAATCTAAAATCAGGACTAAGTCACCCGCATTCACTAATCATAAGGGAAGCCTTACGCAAGGTTTCTTCACACCCATCCTTAAGTGCATCACTGAAAACACTAAATATGTGCTAAGGAAGTACATGAAGGTGTATGAAATCATATCTGGGAGTTTCTGGGCATTAGCAGGAAGGTCTTAAGGTAGGATAATACGTCCACGATACTTTAGATGCGACCGACCTAGTCAAGAGATGCAAGATTTGCCAGGAGCATGCCAAGATCTCACGCTCCCATTCGAGCCTGACATCAATTACAAGCCCTGTGCCTTCCAATAGTGGGTTTGATACTGGGACCTCCGCCCTCAAAGGCCACACCATCATTGTCAAGAAGATTACTTCACCAAGCGGGCCGAGGCCGAACCTTTAGCCACAATCATTAACAGAAATGGCGGAAGTGCACAAGAAATGTACCGCCTCTCCGGGACGACATTCCCCTAGCACGGTTAGGGAATAACATAACTCCCATAAAACGGAGACTAGGAAAAACACAACTCCCACGCGCAGGTCTAACAAACCGAACTGCATCTTCGTGCGTAATCCCTGGCCAAGACGATCGCTTCAACGCTCATTTCGCAGATCTCGCACAGATCGGAAGCGGGCGTATCAATTCAAGTATAAACCCCATAGCAATGAAGCCGCCATTATAAGAAGACCAGCACTCGGAAATTGCCAAGTAATCGTCGTTCCAATTCTACGAATCCAAGATGAAGACACTCGCCTTCCAAAAATCAAGTCGAACGGTCGCACGCAATGTACCGCTTTGACGAGCCTGACTACTCCGCACAGCCATGCAGCCTAAGAGGTCGATCAGCTCAAAGCCACCACAAGGCTTCAACGCCCTGAGCTCCGTGAGCCTGGGCTTTTGATGAGTTGACTACTGCGACAAAGCATAAAATTTAAGAGTCGATCACCAAAGCCACCCCACAAGGCCTCAACTGAGCCCAAGAGGCTCGCTTTGATGAGTTCGACCACTCCGCACAGTCATGCAAATTCCCAAGAGTCGTGACGCCTCAAGCTTTCACTCACAAGGCCTCTCAATGCCCTGAGCCCAGCAGCCCGCCTGACGAGCCCGACCACCCACAAAGCCACTGCAAACTTCAAGAGTCGATCGCCAGCTTTCAACCCCACAAGGCCTAGTCTCGAGCCCGCAGGTTTCCGCCTTGACGAGCCTCGACCACTCTTGGCTAATGTGCCACGCAAACTGATGAGTCGATCACCAGTTTTCACCACAAGGCCTCACGGAGTCTGGGGGTGAGCTCGCTTGACGAGCCTCAACTACACTGGGCACGTGCCATGCAAACTTAAGAGTCATATCACCAGCTTTCGTACCCCACAAGGCCTCGCCCGAGCCCAAGAAATTTCGCCTGACGAAAGCCTCCGACCACACTCCACAGCCACGCAAGCCTTAAGAGTCGATCGCCCAGCTTTTCACCCACAAGGCCTCGGGCCCCGGAGCCCAGAGAGGCTCACTTGAAGAGCTCGACGACTAAGACTGTGCCATGCAGCCTAAGAGAGTCGATCACCAGTTTTTCAGCCCACAAGTGCCCGCCAATGAGCCTGGGTGAAATTTCGCCTCGACGAGTTCGACTATCTCCGCACAGCCACGCAGACCCTAAGACCGTATCGCCAGTTTTTCACCCCTCAAGGCCTCAAATACCGGAGCCCGCAAGAGGGGCCCGCCTTGACGAGCCCGACGACTCCGCACAGCTATGCACTTAAGAGTCGATCAGCTCAGCTTTCAAATTTCACAAGGCCTCAAATACCGGCTTCCAGTAGCCTCGGGCCTTTGACGAGCTCGACTACACTCCGCACAGCCATGCGCACCCTAAGAGTCGATCAACCCAGCTTTCACCCATACCTTAGCGCCCGAGACCATCACCGCTTTGATCGAGTTCGACCACTCCGCACAATCCATGCAGCCTTAAGAGTCGATCACCAGTTTTAATCACAAGGCCCCGCGCCCTGAGCCTAGTAGCCCGCCGACGAGCTCGACTACTCCGCACAGCCATGCAAACTTAAGACAACCAGATCGTTTTTTAGCCCACAAGGCCCGCCACCGAGTCTAATAAATTCAGCTCGACGACCACTACCAGACAGCCATGCACTTAAGATTAATTCACCGCTTATCAACCACAAGGCCTCACTGAGACCATCACCACTTGACGAGTTCGACCACTCGCACTGTGCCATAGAGCCGATCAGCCTGCCATTCAGCCCATAAGGCCTCGGGGCCGTGAGCTCCTAAGAAATTAATCTTTGAGAGCTCAACTACCAACTCTAGCCATACGTACCCCAAGACGTCACATTACGCTCAACTCGTGCAATGTAGCTAAGAAATTAATTCAGCCTACGCAGAATGCGTTGTAAATGCATAAGTGGAGACAGTAAGTGATAAAAAGAACATTTATTAAGGAAAAGGCTACATACTGGTCCCGGGTCCCAAACCCCAAAGAAAAATAAGACAAAACCGACATCGATATGCACCGACGATCAGGCATCAGAAGGAGGAGCAGAGGGTGAAGAAGGGGAGTGGGCCTCAGCGGGGGTGTCCGGTTCTCCAGAATAGTCAGCAGAGAGGGATTCCTCAGCCTCCTCGTCGCTTAGGGATGCCGCTGAAGTCCAGCCGGGTAGGCATTTGTAGCTTCCTCCTCGAAAGGCAAGCCACTGGCCCATCGAGTACAAGCCTCATCCTCAATCTTCCAATAATCCCATCCCACTGAAAGCAACCAGAGTTATTTGTTGATGAAGGTCCCACGCAGCCCCCGACACTCAACAAGCGCTCCGCCGAGTTTGAAATACCTCGAGGCCTCACGACGAGCCCCATCCAAGAGGGGCGCTGGCCTATCGCAGACAAGCTCATCTTCGACAAAGACGTAGCTCTTCCTTAGACTCCCATTTCGCCCGACGTGGAGAAGCTCATCCCCAACCATCCAAGCTCATACTGCGTACTACAACTCGCCCCTAAATTTCTAGCAAGTCATTTTCAGAGTCTGCAATTCATCCCGAACCGCCCCGAAGCCCGCTCTGTACCGCCTCAAGCTGTTTAGGGTCTCATCTTCTACCCTACCGAGCACAGCGCCGACATGGTATGCTTCAAATCAGATTTGCTTTCACCGCTCTCCCACATACGCTGCACCCGACCCCGCAGCCTCAATCCGCTTTAGATGTGCGGAAGCCACCCGCTCAGAAACCCGGCATGGTACTTTGGTATGACCTTCGCTTAGTCGGCCTTTTGGCCAAACCCTTCAAATGAGTAGCCACCTGCCACATCCAACATAGAATCAATATCCAACGCAAGATCAACACTCAACTCAGAATGGAACCAGACACGACAAGATATGGGAACTTACGTAGGCGATCCCTGTGAGGATGTGAGCCAAAGCCTCATCAATCTGCAGCACGCTCACCTCTTGAGATCGTAATCTTAAGAATGGATGAGACCGCGCTCGCCGAGTCTCGCGATTGAGAAGCAAATGTAAGACCCGAGAAAATCCAAATTTTCAAAAGGGCAAATCGTATTTCCGCCAAAAAATCCGGGAATTTATTCTCCTGGATTTCAACATCTAAACGATTTCACCGTTTGAGTTCATCTCACAATCCGACTACCACGCCAAATTTCGGGCCGAATTCGAGACAGTCAGAATTTACACTTTTTCGATAAGATCGAAGCCAGCCAAAACTACTTGAGATGTGAAAAAAGTCACATATAACATGTTATCATGTTACACAAGTTTCATGGGTAGATAGATGATGGAAATGAATGGCCGGGATAGTGCCAAATGTCGAAAATCCAAGCTAAGGGACAAAATGGTCATTTTGGAATTTGATTAAATAAGGAAAATGACAGAATAGCAAACAGTGACTGTCTTCTTCCTTCAAAATGAGGTCAACACGGCCAGTAGCTGGGAGAAAAACGGAGTAGCAGTAGAAATGGTGTTTTAGAGAGAGAGAAAGAGACTTCTCTCTAGATTAATAATCCGACCGTCTAATTGGCCGACAAGAAGCGTAAAGCCGCTTCTACGCAATGAGGCCTACGGCGGATTCCGCTTTAAGGAGTTTCGACAAACTCTGTGAGGTAGGGGTTTCATCCTACTTGAGTTTTACTCTTGATTTAAGTGTTATATGATGTTTCGGTTGGTTCTCACCTTGAATGGCCGTTTGATCAGTCCCAAAACTAGGGACCGAATTATTGGAAATTTTTGGGACATTTTTGGTCAGTCCATGGCTGTTGGGGACTGATTTGGGTATTTGTATGATAATTTATGGAATAAATCATGTATTGGTTTGTATGAGGCCGGAATCGCTGGTGGAAATTTGGGTTCGCTAAAGTGAACCGATGAGTGGTGACTACGAGAACAAGAACTCCGAGGGTTTCATCGCTCAGCAGAATAGTGTTCACAAAATATTTTTGTGAAAATGTGCTTGGTTGAGTAATTCAAATCGAATTGCTCGTGTTTGATGCTTAGCCCAAGTGAGCTAATTTTTGGTGTAATGGAATGTGAAATTACATAACATGTTTGTGTGATTTAAATTATGTGAATATATGCATGATTATATATATTTGCATGTGTTATAGAATTGTAATGGAATTGGCATCATGCATTCCATATGCACTAGGGCACCCTAGAACAATAGGAGTGAGTGCATGAGGTGATTCTCGGCGTAATAGTTTCGAGGGCTGACTAAATAATAATAATTATCTGGAGGGTAGTCCATTTTAAAATATTAATCGTCTGAGTCGTCTAACTGATATACACTCCGAGGGTAGTCAACTAAATATACTGACTCCGAGACAAATTCCACTACTTATACTCCGAGGGTAGTCCACACAAATAATAACAAATATCTTTGTTAAAACAATGTTTCATACGTGGCTTAGGCAAGTGTGAGGGAGTCGGTGAGGACTCCTAGGGTATGAGTTGTTCAGGTGTATATTCAAGCAGATCACATGCATTCGCTTGAACGTGTGTTTATTTTGGAGCATTGCATATGCACTTAGGTGGAGAGTAGCCCATTTAAGGTGATTCCATTACTGAGTATTAGCTCACCCTGTCGAGGGAACATATTTTTCAGGTACAGGGAGCGCACGAGGAGACGGCTAGTCATAGAGGCCACTTTAGAAGAAAGTCTGATTGTGGCTTTGGTTTTGTGATGTATACATGTATTAGAATTCTAAAATTTTAATATATGTTGTATAAGAGTAATTTATTAACTCTTGAAACTATCGATATAGCTAGATACATATATATTGTGAGTATTTGCTTATGGGCCCAAGAGGCCGTTTACACATATATGTATCTCGTGGAATGTCGATTTGGGGATTGTAAAGAATCTCCCGGGGTAGAGCCCCGTACAAAGGAGACTCCTACCCGATTCGTGAGAGATGCCGGTCACCCGACATTCACGAGGGCTCCGGCTGATCTGCAGTCACTGCACCCCCGGATTCGGGGGGCGCTACAAATTAGTATCGAATCCTAGGTATACGGTCACTTGTGTGGAGCCTCCGAAGTTCAGGTATCCATCACCACTTGGGTGGTTTGATGTAGAGTATAGGTATATGGAAACCTAGAGATTGAGGATTTGGGCTTAGGCCGTAGTCGGGTAAGAACATCGCCACTTGGGTGGTTTGATGTTCGGTTTAGGTATGAGATTACCTAGGAAATCACGGGACAAAACTAGGACACCGCATTCATGTGTTTGGTGTGTTTTGTGTGATTTGATGAAATGTTGTGTGAATGTTTGATGAATGGTATACATACCATGTTATGTGTTGTGAAATGGTTGTGTGCTTAGTGATTTGCACATAGGAAAACAAATGAAGTGTTGGAGAATTTTTGGAAAAATGTTTGGGAGTTTTATAGTGTGAAAAACTGGAAAAAGGAAATAAAAGAAATAAATTTTAATAATTTATTTGGTTTATAGGATAATGAAATAAAATTTTAATAAATTTTAAAAGTTGAACTCATAAAATTTTTGAGTTATATGGATGCAATATTCAAGCTACTGCATGTAAAAGTAGCAAGGAAGGCTATTGGTGGAAATGAGAAAAAAAAATGAAGAAAATCATTTTCTAAGGATTTTATAGTGTGTAAAACTAAAGAAAATGAAAAAAATAAATTTTTATAAAAATTTATTTGGTGTATTGGAGAATGATGAAAAAAAAAATATATGGATATGTATTTTTGGGTATTTTCCAAGAAATGGGAAGAAATGAAAAAAAAAAAAAGGGAAGAAAAACGAAAAAAAAAATGGTGCAGAAATTTTGTTAGGCTACTGCCCAACCGTGTCACGATACAGTGAGGAATTGTATTGTGACACAGTCGGTTTAGGGGGTGTAGTTGGCTTGGTTTGTATTGCAATAGGAAGGTTTAAAGGCTAGGCAATTGTATTGCAATACACCAAAGTGTATCGTGACTGAGGCTTGAGTGGCTGGTGAGGTTGTGTCACAATACACCAAGTGTATTGTGACAGAGCAGAGTCGCCTGGAGTCAGGTCACAAATACAAGAAATTGTATTGTGACAGGCTGACCAAGGCGTGCTAGGTCTGATAGAGATGCATACACGATACACTTGATTGTATCGTGACAGGCGGGCTAGAAGGGCTGATGGAGGCAAGGATTGTATCACAATACACTGAGTGTATTGTGACTGCAAGTGAAGGCTGGACTGGTAAAGTGTATCGCAATACACCAAGTGTATTGTGACTAGGGGTGCTTAAGGCAGGCTGTGTCACGATACAAACTTTGTATCGTGACTGCGGCTGCTTGAGTGGCTGGGTTTTGTATCGCAATACACTAGTTGTATTATGACCAAAAAAAATGGAGCATGAAGAAGGCATTGTATCGCAATACAATAGACTCAGACAGGACTGTGGTCACGCACTGGGCGTGTCACAACACAGCCAGTGTATTGTGACACGGGAGCAGGGGAGCTTGTGGCGATGTATTGCGATACAGCCATCGGTTGGGCCGCGACATCGGCCAAGCCCTCGCGCCCCACGATATCTGGCCTGGGTCGGCAGAAAGCCGCGGCCCACCACACGGGCCGCCAGCCCCGCGACACGCCCACTATACGGTCGTAGCACCGGGCGATTACGCGCCTAATGTAAGCCAGGCGCTGCCAAGAAACATGTCACACGCAGCGCCGGCGCACTGGCGTGTCGGGTTAGGCTAATTTAAAAAATCGCACCTAACTCAGCTTTGACCCGGGGCTTTTTTGACTCAAGATCGTTCTCGAGTCAATTTTTGGACACTATTCATCACAAAAATTTTCGAATTTTTTTTTTTAAATAAAATAAAATCAAACAAAATGGGACAAAATTTTGAAAAAAAAAAATGAAAGTGAAATTTTCGAAAATAAATTTTTTTGTTGATAAATATGATTTAAAATATTGGATAAATGGTCTTGCATTGCTTATGAATGCAGGGATTTGAAATATACATTGCTTCTGTGTATGAGTAGTGTCTCGAAGCTGCGTTTACACCCTTTGAGATACGTAATTAATGTTGCATGTTTTGATTGCGTGATTTTATGTTTCAAATTGCATAGAAGGACATATACACGGTATGATGTATACGAGAATTGTGATTGCGCGATTGTTGCGTAGGAAATTATATGCATGGTGTAATGCGTATAAGAAAAAGGGTAATGCTAAGGTTAGGAACTATGACCTTGTGTGGATTTTGACATAATCGAAACGAACAAAAGAAAAGCTTTAGAATTTTATTGAAATAAATGAATTGAGTGGTTGGAATTTAGCGCCACTTAGGGAATGAACGAGTCAATTCATGGTTGTCAAGTCTATTAGTAATTGGCATGTGCATTGCTAGTTAGACTGAAATGAAAATTAAAGGATTCTTGTTGCCATTGGAAATACGTAGATGGCTAATCAAGGACGAGGATGTAGAGGCGTCTGGCAGTGGTAATCGGGTCAGCACTACAAGATTCATGAATGTGCCCATGAGGCCAGAGATTGGCGCTTGCCGCTATCGCATAGGCTAGCGAAAGGTGTAGTCGTGAGGTCTTAGTAACCTCCAGAGGTTTAGGGCGCATCATCCTCCGACATTCACAGGGGGAGGAGATCCGATGGTGACAGACCATTGGTTCATACAAATAGAGAAGGTGTTAGAGACTATGGAGATTACCTCTGACACTACTAAGATAAGACTAGTTGTGTTCCAGCTAGAGGGTGAGGCCCAGATATGGTGGAAATGGGCAAGGACCTCTCGAGACCTTAGAGGAGCCTTTGTATGTGAGTTCTCCCTTAGGGATTAGGGCGAGAATAAGGATGATATGTCGCGTCATGAAGCTGAGATCTCGTGGACTCTACTCACAAAGGGACCTTTGCGGATCATGGACATGTCGAGTTTGATGTCATCCCAGGATGGATTGGCTGGGATACCATGTGGTCATATCGATTGTGAGAGTAGGAGGCTACCGCCACACACGTGACTCCGCACTCGTGATATTTCAGGGGGACAAACATGACATTTCGGGCCCAGACAAAGATAATGAGTCCAGTGTCGAATGCTAAGGGTTGGCTAGCGAGCTCATCTTTAGGAGACGAGGAGACTAGACTTAGATCTACCTCGAGTAGTGTGTAATTATGTGGATGTTTTCCAGATGAGCTACCTGGACTACCTCCATAGAGGGTCGTGAACTGCATCTAAGCTACACCTCAAGATTTCACTCCATCTCTATGACTCTGCATTAATGGCACCAGTTGAGTTGTAGGAACTCAGAGTCCAGCTATAGGAGCTATTGGACAAGGGGTTCATCGGGATCGAAAGACTTCACCACACATTGTTTATTTATGTTAAAGGCTACAGGACCGACTACGCATTGACTATAGGCGCTGGAATTGGTGGTTACGATCAAGAATCGGTACCCATTACTGAGGATTGATGATTTATTTGATCAGTTGAGAGGAGCGAGTCTACTCCAAGATAGACTCGTGACCGGTTACCATCACCGAGGGTTGGGGTGGAGACAGATATCCTTAAGACATCGCTTAGGACGCCAAGTACGGGCACTTTGAGCTTACTTGATGCCCTTTGAATCGACGAACGTGCTAACGACATTCATAGACCCCACGATAGGTGTTCCAACCTTATCTAGACCGCTTGTCGTAGTCTTCGTGGATGACATCTTGATCTACTCCAAGTCAGAGTGGGAGCATGAGTATCACTTAAGGATTGTTTTACAGCTTGTCGAGAGACCATCGATGTATCGCTAAGTTCGGGGTGCGAAGTTTTGGCCATCGAGGTGAGAGATTGGGACACGTGGTGTCATCATCAGAGGTCACGACCCGCAGAAGGTTGAGGCGTGATGAGTTAGAGAGACCAATGTCAATCTTCGAGATACGTAGCTTCGATCGGGCCGGGTATTACAGAGATTCCGGAATAATGGGGTTGTCCACCGGGCAGATCGTGAGACTTCGCCACGAACGTGAACTCCATGGCTGGGATCGCACTCACCATGAGGGGGAAATCGAGGATACTCGAGCACTCCGGGATGCGCCGTGCTAGTAGCAAAGAGGGTGGACTGCACCTTCTTCTGGGCTCCGGAAGAGGCGAAGACTTCGCCTACACGACCGTGACCAAGGCCGTGGGATCGGGGCATGTGAGATTCGGATCGCCTCGTGGTCGTGGATCCCAGACTTCGACGCATACCCAAGAATAGAACAAGAGAGTATAATGCCCACTCCTCCACACCCTAGTACTGCCGAGGAACTGGGGCTTGGGCTGGTGTTATACAAGCACTCCCAAAGAACACAAATAGTCTGGGAGGGGCCAGAGTGTGGGTCAGGTTTCGAGACAAATCGTAGTTGCGCAGCTAAGCGCAGTGGACCTTAGGTGATAGACATATTGGTTGTTGATGTCGCTTGGATGGATGAGTTGACAACCATCGGGTTGTCGCAATCAACCTATCAGCTGGTCATGTCCATTGCCAACCTGACTGGCTTAGAAGCAAAAGCCTTTAGCTGAATAGATGCCCTTCCTAGATGGGGGTGAGAGTTGACCTGATAGTCAGGGATTATAAGAGATTCCCAGAGTCTGCCATGTGACCTGGATTAAAAGTCACAATGGTACATTGTGTTAAAAGGTAATGATCATTATCAGTGATGCACATATATTATATCCATCACCTTGGTGAGTGTGTTGGTTTGTTTTAGATCATCTCAATGAAGATTCATAGTTCGATTCAAGAATGAAGAGTAATTAGAGTGTGTTGGGTGTGTTTAAAAGGGGGCCGCATCCCCAAGTGAGAACTCCGGAGTTGGGTGTAAGAGACCCAGAGATGTCCCGAATTGAAAGGGAATGTAAGAGGCTCAAGTGTAAGCCGAAGAGTTGGCAAGCTGCTGATCGAGATGAAAACAAGCTTAGCCAGGTTATCACGTGACTTAGAGTTGAGTGATAGGACGGAGTGGCTCGAGATTCGATAATCCCTTTGGCAATTGCATCAGTGTTGTCGAAATCAGGGGCTCCCAGATATGGATGTCATTCAAGGACATGGACTAAAGTTGACGGTCCATTGATCATCAATGTGATCACACCTTGTGGCGTTAGTGTTTACACACCAAGCAAGGTTTGTGTAGGGTTACGAATTGTATGGATTATATACAGGTGTTAGAGGACACGCTGCGAGCATACGTCCTAGGTATTAAGGGTAGAAGAGCATTTGCCCTTAGTGGAATTCGCCTACAACAATAGTTATCAGGCGAGTATAAAAATGACACCCTATGAGGCATTGTATGGGAAGCCATGTAAATTACTGTTATGATTGGACCGAGATGGAAGAGAGCTCCATCACGGGTCCTAATCTTATTAGAGACACCTCGGAGAAGGTGAGCTTGACACAACAACGCCTCACTAGCCAGAGCCTGTGAGTAGGAAGAGCTATGATAAAGGACGTCGACCCTTAGAGTTCGAGGTCAGGATCACGTCTTCTCAAGGTGATGCCTAAGAGAGGAGTGGTTAGGGTTCGGCAAGCTTAGGAAGCCATCGGGCCGGTGGTTTATCGGGCCTTTCGAGATACTCGAGGATAGACACTCGTTATGACTCTACATGCTATCGCCAAAGATGTCGTGTCCACGAGGTGTTTCACGCTCCACGCCCTAAGTATACCCAGATCCAAATTTCTACAAAGGATTAGAACAGATTGAGGTTGATGACCGATGGGACCTTCGAGGAGGGACCAAGATAAGTTTTTTTGGATAGCCACGATCGTGTTTTCGCGACGCAAGACCTGAGGCTATGAGGGTGCTTATGGCGGAACTATGAGTGGAGAAGTCAACGCGGGGAGCCGAGGACACGTATGACGCCACCTATCCTTCTTGCTTAGGGACGAATAAAATGGATTAGTCGTTTAATAATTAAATGATGTAAGTTTATATACGGTAGAGTGCACGTTGCATGCATGTGAGTGATGTGGACGCCCATAATTTTTGGACGTAAATTTTGGCTGGTGAGATCAAGACCCGAGAAAATCCAAATTTCAAAAATGGCAAAATCGAATTTCTAAAAAACCGAAATTTATTCTCTCGATCTCGATGATGAAACGGATTTTACCGCGAATCGCCTTCGGAAATCTAGATACCACATCGAATTTCGTCACAAATTCCGAGACAGTCGGAATTTGCACATTTTTCGAGGCATCGAGTTTCGGGTGCCGAAAAACGACTTGAGATGTGACAAAAGTCACATATAACATGTTCTCATGTTACACAAGTTTCATGGGTAGATAGATGATGGAAATGAACGGACGGGAGAGTGCCAAATGTCGAAAATCCAAGCTATGGACAAATGGTCATTTCTGAATCTCGACAAATAAGGAAATGATGTAATAGCAAACAAGGACTGCCTTCTTCCTTCAAAATGAGCGCGCGCCCAATGTGGGACACGGGCAGTAGCTGGGGAGAAAAATAGAGCAGCAGCAGAAATGGTGTTTTAGAGAGAGAGAAAGAGACTTCTCTCTAGATTACCGGGTAATCCGACCGTCCGAATTCGTCGGGACAAGAAGCAAAGCTGCTCTATGCAATGAGGCCTACGAGTGGGTTCCGGTTTTAAGGAGTTTCGACAAACTCTGTGAGGTAGGGGTTTCATCCTACTTGAGTTTTACTCTTGATTTAAGTGTTATATGATGTTTCGGTTGGTTTGAGGCCTTGAACGGTCATGCTGATCGGGTCCCAAAACTAGTGGACCGACTATTGGTACCCTTTGGGACATTCAAGTTAGCATGGTCAGTTAGTGGACTGGATTGGGTATTTATGATAATTTATGGAATAAATCATGTATTGGTTTGTATGAGGCCGAATTGGCCGTGAGTTCTGGCCCTGCAAGTGAACCGAAGGAGTGGTGATATTTGTCAGAACAAAGAACCCGAGGGTTTCAATTGCTCATAGGGAATAGTGTCTACAAAATATTTTTTGTGAGTGTGTTTGGTCGAGTAATTCAAACTTCAAATTGCCTGTTTGATGCTTAGCCCAAGTGAGCTAATTTTGGTGTAATGAAATGTGAAGTTACATAACATGTTTGTGTGATTTAAATTATGTGAACATATGCATGATTATATATATTTGCATGTGTTATAGAATCGTAATGGAATTGGAGACAAAGATTCATATGCACTGTACACTTTAATAACAGAGCTGAGCGCATGAGGATTCTCTATTAATAGTTTCGAGGGTTGACTAAATAATAATAATTATCGAGGGTAGTCCATATAAAATATCAATCGTCTGAGTCGCCCAATTGATATGTGGCATCGAGGGTAGTCCACTAAATATAACATCGAGATAGTCCACTACTTATATCGGAGGGTAGTCCACAAATAATAACAACATCTTTGTTAAAACAATGTTTCATACGTGGGCTTAGGCAAGTGTGAGGAGTCGGTGAGACTCCGGTACATGAGCTGCTCAGCATTCATAGGATCATGCATCATTGAATGTGTGTTTATTTTGAGCAATGTGATATGCACTTAAAGGGAGAGTAGCCCATTTAAGGTGATTCCCATTATCGAGCATTAGCTCACCTGGCCGAGGAACATATTTTTCTGTACGTGAGCGCACGAGGAGACGGCCTGGCCATAGAGGCCGCTTTAGAAGAAAGCTTCTGATTGTGCTTTGGTTTTGTGATATATACATGTATTAGAATTCTAAAATTTTAATATATAAGGTATAAGAGTCATTTATTAACTCTTGAAACTATTGGATATAGTTGGATACATATATATTATGATGAGTATTATTTATGGGCCCAAGAGGCCGCTTACACATATGCATCTCAGGAATGTTGATTGGGACAAAGCAGCCAGATCAGAGAGCCCCCTGCACAAAGAAGACTCCACCCGATTTTCGATGTCGGGTCACCCGACATTCACATGTTTCGCTGACGGGTAGTCAATGGACTCCGATCGGGCCACAAGCAGGAGTCGCCATCTCCTAGTTTCGAAATGTCCTTCCTCTTCACCTTCCGCCGGAGAAGGTGGGTCAACACTCTTCTCGCAGGTGGATCTGCATGCTGATGGGTACGACCGCCAACTGGCCGCTCAACCGCCTACCCAGGGACCTCATTCACATCGACTTAATCCGGCCGCGAACTCAAGATTTTAAGAGCCTCAAATTTAAGCGATAATACCGCCCGACTTCGACATGAGTAGACGGAGAAGAGGAAGACGCCCCCAATTTCGGAACCTTGACCAAAGCCGGCCGATCTTTCTCAACGGAGTCCGTGGCTTCGCCACACTCCGGCTTTCAGATGTTCCAACAGAGCGTAAGCCTCCCTACTGGCCTGGCAAAATTTAGGCCCGATGGGAGAGACTTTCATGGTGGAAGGAGGCGAAGGCCTCAAAGCAGCAGAGCGGGCTGACCTCGAGCTCGAAGGGCCAGGAATATCCGACTTGATCAGCTCCGCGTAGGGGCGAGGAGGACACTTAGCCAACGCCAACGCTATGACATTATCTTCGGAGCTGAGATAGATTTGAGCGCTTGAGAGGCATGTAGACAGTGCAGAATTAGAAATACCCAATGACACCATAAAGATTATACCAAAAACAAAACGAATACTCACGTAGATTCTCGGGGGTGGTCCAAGCAACTGGAACGCCCAGGGTGTCGTCCTTGTCAAGAGGGTCATATTCACCGCGCCGCTAACAAAGAAGTAGCACCCCTTCCTAAGCTCAGGAAGAGGAAGATCGAATCACTGAGAGCGCCAGAACGCCCGAAAATGTATAAGCCCTCATGTTTCCTTCAAGGCTAAAAAGGTAAAGGAACAAGCTATACTGAACACCAAGTCCCCTGTCCCTAAAGAAAACCACTAAGCCAACCAAGATACCCCAACCATTGGGCGAGACCTGAGAAGGACAGACATTGAAGTGTTGCAAAAAACCCCTTTTATGAAGGGATGCAGAGGAAAACGAAGACCATTATCGAAGGCCACTTCAAAGAAGCACTACCTTAGGCAATGTAAAACCACATAGAGGTCAAACGCCAGGATCACACTCAACACCAAAAAGGAGGTCGGTAACGTCTAGAAAAGGTGGCCCCATATGAGGGATCTAATCTTGCCAAAGCCCCACAATTAAAGCATGTCGAACGGCAAGATTTCGTATTCCGACCCCGTGATATTTAATCGTGTCTACTCCCTTACCCCTTGCCCAAGGGAAAATGAGGCGCCCTTAGGGCATCTCGGTTCAACCCCTACGAATCTGGCCGGAGGCGCCGCTAATTCATCTAAGACCGGCAATACCGAAGAGTCACCCCAATACGCAGAGTTAAGAGCGAATCTGACCCATGATGAAAGCAAGTAATGAAAACAAAATTGCCAACTCTAACTCCTACACGTATTGGTCGAAAAGAGACCAAATAGATAAAGCGGTCCTAGGAATAAAACGGAAAAAGCTATCTCAAGAAAAACACAAGAAAAAGACTCTACACAAAAGGGTAAGACGGAAAACTAAGGGAAAGTGAAGTACGAACTCGCTGAGAGCAAAGAAGAGGTTTCAGGATCAGGGGCACACAAGACAGAGGAGGTCTGCGAAAGAAACATAAGGAAACTGAAAGAAGTGGGAGAGATGAGCGTGAAAACCAAAAAGTCAACATTATCGCAAGATGTATGACGGCGATCAAGCCTTAACTAACCTAGCCTCGAGCAAACACGTGGAAATTGCATCCGATACGAGAAACGTTACAGCCCTTGCCCACGCACATCGTACACAAGGGTTGGGGGCAACTGATAGGGTTTGAAAAATGGGCTCGCAGGCCCACTCTCCAAACCCAAAGGAGAGGCGCGCCCATTGAAGCACTCAGCTTTGAGATACAAACTTTAATGAAGGTCGATCCACACGCCAAAGGCCTAAGCATGGGTAACTGAAAGCCCACATTCCGCAGTAAATCAAACTAAATCCCATCGACATAAGGGAAATAGAATAATCCCTAATAACATATTATCCCGCAAATCCAACTAGATCTCACCAACAAGGAAATAAGATAATTCGCTTATATAACAAATTCACCCCGCGGATCAAGCCTGGATCCCACCAATGAGGAAGTTAAGGATAATTCTAAATAAAGTAATCATTAATCAACCGATACCGATAAAAGCAAGAAATATCTGAATTAATGGGAAAGAGTCCTAATCACCACTTCAAACCCGAAAAACATATACTATAAATAATGCCACCCCATCGGGAAAAGTGCACGCAACACATTCGCTCTTTAAGCGCTTCTTTCTTTTAGAAAGAAACCGACTTGTGACATCGAGCTGACACGCTAAAACCCCGCCGCCCTTTTTCTTGCTTGTTTTTGCAGAGGAGAGCAACGCCAAGGTTCGTAGATCACCCCAGCCAGCAGCCCCATTCCGCCTCTGACGATTCAGAGCCTCGCACCAATCCACGCAGCCCTCGGGTTCCAGCTCTCAACGACCCCAACACGCTCCAAATTTCTAAATCGGCTTGAAAAAATAGCATCATCAGATACGATCCTACATCGGTTCCAAATGAAAGTATGGATTAGTACTTAAGCTTGAGAGGTTCTTCGCCTATCATGCCGGTCTTTGGGATTTGACTCTTATATTAGGGCTTGGGTACCTATCAATGCTTGTGGATTTTATAGCGAAAATTAAATGGTCTTTGAATTTGTTTTATGATTAGGATGGCTAGTTGATATAATTCCCAAGACTCAAGATTGATGCCAAGATTCTATTGTTACTGCAATTCGATGGGCTGAATTTGTTAATATATTTAGAGGAAAATAATGATTTCACAGGGAACCGTTGTGAATGGAGGGCAACTGTTGAATGTATGGAAAGAAAATATCTCCCTTAATTCCAATAACAAACTCATTTGCAAGTACATCATAAGCAAGAATGCGGTGTGGTTGGGATACGAAATATGTGATTACAATCTATTTAAATATGAGAGATTACTTCAAATTTCAAGGAATTGCATTTAGACAGTGAAAATGTGTTTTCAACATGTAGATACGCCTTTAATAAAACATTTTGAATTACTGAGATTTGGAGGTTACTAAAAAAGGATGTTTTAAATTTTTGATCAAATATGTCATTCAAACCAGTTTAAACATCGGTGGCTTTTTTGGTCCAACTTGCTTTTTCGATTGGATTGTCAATTAGATCAATAAAAACTATTCTAATCGTATTGATCGGACCGATGATTCATACAAACCGAACCAGTTAAGAATTGCTTGAATCGACAAATACAACGATTCTTGACGTGGTTCAACTATTACAATCTTATATTTTTTTAACAAAATAAGCTAGACAAGTAATAGAGGTTTGAACATAGAAAAACTTACTAAGCAAATCAAACTGAGATCAAAGTGTTATCTGCCGAGATGAAATACCTATATATATATATATATATATATATATATATAATGTTATGTTTCCATTTTCACAATTTTTTTTTTATATTTAAATAATATTCATATTATATTTTCATAAAAGTTAAAATATTAATAATTATATAAAAATGAGTAAAATAATATTATAAATAAGGAAATTTGTTGTAGAATGTAATGCAAAATGTGAAGAGAATTAAAGTTTTGTAAAGAGATTTATTTCTCTTTTATAAATAAGAAATTAATAAAGAGAGGAAGATATGGAGAGAGATAAAGAAATAAGATCTTCTTCGACGTGTTTTTCATATAAGAGATGAAAATCTTATAAGCTTTAGATTACAAAACCTTGGATTGCTCTGTTTTAGGAGCAAAAAAGGTGTTTACAAGATACATGAGTGTAGTTATTCATGACAACTTGTGAATTGAATACAAAGGTGAGTAATGAGGGTACAAAGTGAATGCAAAGATGAGTAACAAAGGTAATTACATGTTCCATGAATGTAGTCATTCACCCTATAATTATAAAGAAATAATTTATTTATAACAAAAATATTTATTTTAAAATTTTAAAATTAACTTTATTTTATTTTAAATATAAATAATTTATTTACGATGTCATCGATTTAATAGCAATTGTCCAGTCACAAACCAAATTAAGAAGGAACATGAAATGAAAGTAAGTTAATGAATATGAAACAATAATAAGTAAAAACCTAATCTAAAAAAAAAAGAATTAGTAAAAACCTTAAGGTTGTGTTTGGTTGCCTGATTTAAAATATTAAAGAAAGTGAAATATAAATAAATTCTTTAATTTTTATACTGATGAGTTGGTCTTTTGACAACTAAACACTTCAATAACAATGTAATAAATTGTCCCTATTGGGACTCGAACCCGAAACCTCTCTCTATTCGAATGTTGAAAGCTCTACCATATAAACTAGACATGATGGACTACTCATGAGTTAAAATAAATAAAAATATTTTATATAACAAAAAAAAAAACAATATATTGGATTTATTTCTAATTTTTAATTTTTCTTTCTATTTTCCTTGCATTTTCCACACCTAAAGTATTAAGGAGAGAACAAAACAAGAACAAAAATGATTTTCTCATTCGTTCATATTAAAATTTTAAAAATAAAATATACTAAAATCAATTGAAAATCTATACATTTTAAATTATTTAATTCTTGTGTTATCGAGTTAAAATAAATAAATGTATTTATAGTAGAAAATAAAAATAATTTATTTTGTTTAACTCTTTTTTTCTAATTTACTTTTCCTCTTTATTTTTCTTAAAATTTTAGATCTAAACTTAACCTTTAGACTTAAAACCCTAGCCACCCTTCATATGCTCTCTTTCAAGTTCTCGCTCGCTGTGAGATAAGAGCGATTTTTTTCACATTCCCTTTACTAAATCACCCATTGCATCATTTTCTTCCCCATATTTGGTTTTTATTTTTTCCAATAAAGTGGTTTCTTTCACACCGATACGAGTTTGCCTTTGTTTTTGTGTTTTTGTCGCCAACCTATCAGGAAGACAAGCCACCTGACCTATTACGACTTATTTTGTCATGCAAGAGAAAGTCGTGGCCCTCGATACCGCCTTTTCGTGAATTTGGTTGGCAACATTTGATTCGACACTATTTTCCTCGCCCAATCTTTTCAAGAGCTGTTTAATATTTTTTTCTAGGATTGTTTTGATCTCCCAGTTAGATAGGTGTCCCATCACTCAAAAAGTTAAAGTCCCTCTAAGGTGTATTCAATTTATGAAAGAGGTCGATTAAATCATTGCCTACTACGCACATTCGAAATGGTGTGATTCTCGACATTTTTTTATTATTAAACGAAGAGTCTTAAATCGATCATTTTTTTCTATTAACCTGGATATTACGTCATCATCTATTTTAATACTTTTGATTCTTTGTTTTTATCCATTGTATTATTAGCCTGAATAAATAAATTTATCTCTTTAAAAAAAAAAAAAAAAAAACTTAACCTTATAGCATCCATGTTACAATTATGCATTTCTTTCATGATAATGACATTAAAATAGAAAATCCAATAATGTTGATTTTATTAGTAGGGTCTGAATTTGCTTCTAGATTTGGTTCTGGTTCTGGCTTTGATCGTTGATCAGAGAATAGTTGTAATTGTTACCATTAGTAGACAATTGAATGGTCTTTTAAATTTGTTCTATGACTAGGATGGCTAGTTGATATAATTCCTAAGCACTCCAAATTTAATGCCAAGATTTTAACGTTACTGCATTTCGGATGCAAAGGAATTTGTTACTATATTTAGAGGAAAAGAACGATTTCTGCAGGCAACTGTTGACTGGATGGAGAAATGGGAATATCTCCCATAAGTCCTATACCAATTTCATTTGCAAGATGAAAAAGAAATACGGAATTTGTGATGAAAATTTATTTAACATGAGAGAGTGATTTAAATTTGGAATTGCATTTACACAATGAAATGTACTTTCAACATGTAGATATGCTTTCAATAAAGCATTTCATATTATTGAGATTTTGGAGGTTACTAAAATATATTAAGAATAATTTACTTTTTATTTCTTGAGAATAATTAGTTAGATTTTATGTTATACTTGATGGAGTAATACAATTTTTCTTGCCATGTAATTTTATAGAAATAAAGATTAGATTTGTTAAAAATGTACTATAGATGATAAGTACTGTATTATCAAGTTAGAAGATAAATAAATCACTTTTTTTTTTCACAATGTAACCCATCTTATTATATCAGTAAATAAAAGAAACTTGTTTATGATAAAGGAAAGAATTATAAAAATGTGAGAATTTTTGGCAGCAGAAAGTTATTTTAAATTAAAATAACAAATAACATGTTTTAACATGATATTTTGAGTTACTTGTAATTTTAATAATTATTATAAATTTAATCAAATACACTTATTAATATAACTAATAAATTAATTTATATCATATTAATTTGTCCATGGATTTAAGGATTTTTCACTTGTCAAGCAGCCTGTATGAATTTGAAATAAAAATAAGTTCAACGTATATGATTTATCCTTACTCTTTGATTAAATTGTATTTATGGACCAATATTTTGTCATAAAAAAGAATTAAGAGATAGCTCTTCTTAATTCTAGAAAGTGAATGGCATCATAATAACAATAAAATAATCCAAAACTGGAGTAATAATGATTAGATAATAAGAGGGAATCGGGAAAGTTTAGTTCTACAAACAGATATCTAAAATCAAGCCTTTTGAGCAGAAAAGTTGAGGATAAAGTCTTTGATTTCATCACTGGCAACCCTTTCAAGTGCAGTCCGCCCATCTGCATCCTTGACAGTGTAACTAGCTCCAGCCCTAAGCAGCTCTTCAATTTTCGGCTTGTCGCCTTCTGAGGCGGCCATCAGCAATAAGATGTCTACTGGTGATGTTCTTGCCTCGAAGAGCCTCCATCTTATCGTACGAACCTCAACAGCAAGCATCCCCATGTAGTTGGAAGTACTGCCAAATGAAACAATGCTAAGCTTCGGTTTTCATGGAACACAAATACAATGTGATCTGAATTTTTCAAACATGACTGCAATTAAGTTCTTCATACAGGGAGTGTGAATAAATGTATGATCACAATTCACAAATGGTTATGAATTGAAATATAATATGAGAAAGGCATATTTCTCATATTGAATCCTGTGATAATTTGGATAACCCCCACCAATCTTCCTGATAGGCAAGAAGGAGACTGCGAATTATACCTTTCTAGTTCTTAGATAACCAGCTAAATGGCATCATGTATGCTAACCGACCCGCATCTACAAATTGAGGTATGCAAACTAGCTATCCCTAATACTGCATCTGCTATGCCCAAACAAGCCCCAGTCATCGTTCTAAAAATAACTTGCATCATGAACATTTTAGCAAGGAAGACAATGGTCATGTTTGAACCTTTTTTTACCATATTTATTGTACTTCCATTGCTCAAAATTCTTGGCTGTTCTTCCTATGAGACAAACTGATTAGAGCAAATACTCGTGATATAAGTAAGACCCTTAGGCTTTGAAGCTTCTCTGGATATGTTGAGTATATTGCTCATAGTTGCAGACACAACCTGGATCCAAATTTCAAATTTTGCTTTTGGGTGAAATAAGAAGTGATGTCATTATATAAACAAGGGATGGGTAATGAGGAAGGTCTACAATAGTAGGAAAGAGTTTTAAGAGCATCTCTCTGGACAATCATATTGAAAAAAGGCTTCATCCTAGCATCAAACCTAGGTTTGAGTGATAATTAAAATCAAATTTGACAAATAAAAATAATAATAACTGGCATCACTTTGACTGTTCCAAGTGTTCAACTAGTAATCAATACCTTCCATGTCAAATTATGCATTTCTCCTACATAATCATGGCAATTCAAATGGAAAGATTTAACCAAGATAAAGAGCTTCTGAAGGAAGAGAAAAATGAAAGTTGAAGGAAATGGAAGGGTACAAACATAACATTGAGTTGAAGAAACAATTCTCAGCTTTCTTCACTCTGCTAAACCAAAAATAACGAGTTTCAAAATGTATTAACTCCCCTGGTTTTCCCTTCCAGGCAAGTTTCCATCACAATAACACAACAAAAGTTGCCAATCCCTCTAATCTTTTCCCTCTTCTTCACTTTATTTTAGACTCAAACAGAATCTGAAGATCATAGTAGCCTCATAAATAAAGTTTCAGGTCAACCCATTTACCCAACAATCTCAAACTCAATAATTAAAAAAAAAAACCTAAACATCCCCATTGCACCAAATTCAGCCAAAGCACATTACATTAACCAAGTTAAAATTTTCATTTTTCTGAGTTTTTTTTTAATTAAAATTTTTAGCCGTTCATAATTCATCAACATTCACATTATCATTCCAAAGCTACAAACAATTAAAACAAAAAACAAAAGGAAAGACAGAGAAAGAAGAACCTGTTCAACATCATCTCTGTCAAAATCATCCCTACTTTGGCTACCATAGATCCCAGCTCCTTCAGCATCAACGCCACTATTACCAAACCTGAACCAGCATGTGGCTCTTGAGCCATTGCTGGGTCCAATTCTGGTGGGTATGGACCATGACAGTTTCCTTGGGATACCCAGAAACTGAGAAGTAAAATTTGGTGGATTTAAAAGAGAAATTTGGGGTTTCGATGTGAAGAGTGAATGGGTAGTGAATGAGATAGACGCCATGACTGAGAGTTTCAAAGTGGCGAACCTACCAAACTGCTTTATCCCCTTTCAATGCTATCCAGTATCCACTCTAGTGAAGGATTGGGTATGGCTTCTGTTCGTTGTCTGGGCTATGATTTGATCTCCACCTCTCCATTTGGGGTTTGGTCATTCTGATCAACTAGGGACTCTCTGATCGGACGGTATCTAGGAAGTTAATTTTGCTTGCCCACCATAGAGCATAGATATAGCTTCTCCAATAGTCCAATTTATGTTTTAAAAGCCCAAATGATTGGATTAAAAAACCATTTGAAATTTGAATTTCGCAAATCTAACATTTCATCCATTTTTTTTTATCTATTTTAACAAAAATATCCTCATTCTTCTTCTTTTTTTTTGTCAAAATAATCTTTTTCTTTTATAAAACATATAAATATATAAAATGGCAAAGACATTTTATCCAAAATTAATTATTCTTAAAAAAACATGAGATTTGTTAGATTTATGAAATTTGGATTATTTGAGGTTTTTTTAACCAAATATTTCTTACTAGTGAAAATTGGAATAAAACACCATTGTAAAGGGTAGATTTTCTAACGAGGCTTTAATAAAACTCTTTAAATTCCATGGTGGCAAGTCTTGTTTGGTTCTGCAAAATCAAGAATTTTTTTTTTTTTTTGGTATATTGGAAACAATTATATAATTTTTAAAATAAGATAAAGTTTTAAATTTTAAAAATTGTACAAATTTGTGAAAACAAATCATTTTTTAAAATAAATTTAAGTTAATAATTGAAAACTTGAATAAAAATTTAAGAACTTTATCCTTATACATAAACCTGTATCTTGATATAGATAAGAGAATAAGTAAAAAAAATGATTTTATAACTATAAATTTTTGAAATTCCAAGATAGCTCACGGTCTGATTTTCAGATTATTGTTTCAAAATAGATCACACAAGCTTTACTTAAAGGATTTATCTAACCGTTAACTCCAAGACCTCATGAAAGGCAAACAAGCTGAACATGGACTCTCAATTCATGCTTTATAATTAATTTCAAGAACTGTTTATGAAAACACCTTCCATTGATTAGGGGGGCGGGGGCGCGCTGGGCTGAGTAATACTTTCACTAGGTGCCCATGGTTCTCATAACTCCCAACAGCCCACCTTGCTGTGGAGTCTCTAGAATGGCTTCACCATTCATCCACATTTCCAAAGCCATCTTCATAAATGAATACCAAAAAGAAAGGTGGAATCATCAGCAAACTCCTTCCCTTCTTGAAAGGCAATCAAGTGGCTCCACCAAGCCAAGGCCAAAGCCAAATCCAAAGCCAACACCAACCCCCCCTCTTATTTTCCCTTGACATTCAAGACATGGAAGGAAAACAACTTACTGAAGAATATGGAAGTGAAAAGACACTCACATCAACCTCTTGACTCTCACATCAACCTCTAAATGCTGGGAGCCAAGACAAGATAAAAAATCATCATCAGATTCCAATTGTGATAAAGAGATGAGACTCCTTTGAGTAGTTGAAAAGAAAGGAGGTGGGTTAATAAATGTTTTAACTACAAACACATGAATAAAGTGAAACATATTACATTGCAATCCATCCCACCCACTTGGCAAAATACATTGCTGCTTTCTGTAGATAAAGGACATAAGCAATAGAATTCATGTGAAGAAAATTCAAGGCAATAGATCATTCCATTCCACAAATGCCCCCGAATTAAGGCGATATCCCCCACCAAGATAAGGCTCCAAAACACCTCTCTTCTTCATTGCCAAACTGCCTTCCTCAACTCGAACGAAAACCATTTTTTTATAAATTCAACTGCATTGCCAAAGAAAATCCTGAAGCTATGGCTACACAAAACCCTGTGGAGATAGGCACCAGAGGCACTGTTGGATCCCTCATAATGCAAGAGATCGAATTCTTCAGTCGGCTTGAGATAGGCTGCTGCAAGGATTGCTCTCAGAAGCCTCAGCTTAAAATTGCAGATTCCATTTCCTCTGGTGATCAATCCATGCCAAAGTTTGGGATTGTGATCAAGGGCCAGAAAAAGAAGAAGAGGGGCAGCAGGCTTCTACCAAGCATGTGTTCTGTTGTGGAAGTTGCAGACAGCAATCGACCACATGGGATTTCCAGGTTCACTTACAGGAATCTGAAGGCTGATGTAAAGATGCGGTCGCTTTAGATCATGCTCTCGGAGAGCTTAGAGAACCAAGCTTTTGAGACGATTAGTAATAGGATTAGACCATGATCTATCTGTGTAACCACATTTTGCGTCAACAATTTCCTACAGATCCTTTCTTCAATCTTCCTCTGGTAGGAGTTCTATCCAAAGCAATATTGTCTGGACCAAGCATTGGTATTCTATGGCTTTTTCTAGGGTAGTTTTTTGTTTTCCGGCCAGTTTCAGGACTTCTTTCATCAACACTTCTGCTGCTGCTGGCTTCATCAGATAATGTTCTTGGCTTTAATTTTTTGGGAGTAGAAGTACTACAAGGAACTGAAACCGAAACCATTGGAGCTTTGTTTCTAGACGATGTCGACGAAATCTGAGACATGGATTGAACAGATTCCAATTCCCTTATCATCAGGGAACCGATTGTCCCAGTGGTCCCTATCCTGATTGATTTCCCATCCTCCTTGATAATTTTAAGTGTATGAGCCATGTTCCCCTTCAGCCTTCCAAGATGTTATCTTCTAGCAGTGAGAAAATCAAAGCAGCTCAAGAGCCTGTCATGTAGCAGCACCAGAAATCATATAGATGGTACTGGTAGATTTTGTTGAAACATAACCTATGCGTACTAATATTAAAGAAGAACAGGCAAGAGTTCTGTATTACAACCATCATCTTTAATTCCTCTCAGAGGCCTACCTAAGAGCGCTCATGTGATCTCCAAATGCCCAATTGAAACAGGGGATCTGTTTAACAGAGAAAGAAAATGCAAAGATGAAGAAGAAGATTCAAATACACTTTTTCAACTACCAGATTCTCACTAAACCTACTGGATTAGATCATCAACAAATGATTCTTGAATCGGATAAATCTCAGTATAGGAAACAGGAAGCCAACCATATGATTAAAGGTTTTTCTGAATTAAAACAATGATATGGATTAGCAATGTAACAGCAACTCCATAATCACAAGCTTTTAAGTGTCAAGGAATGCTGTAAAAACATGTTGGTGGAAAGGATTTAAGATTTAAGATTTAAGATAAAAAGAATAGAAAGATACAATTAAAACTATACCCATTTAGTGGTGGCTGGTGAGAAGTAGGAGAAACACCACCAACCTAAATCAGAAGAGATTAATGGTGGTGAGCTAGCTGAAGTTGATACTGATTCCAAACCAACAAGAATCAATAATAACGGCGCCACTAAATTTTAATGAAATGAAATGTGAAAAACAAACTTCAAATGAAACTGAAATTCTTCCTCACGGAACCAACCTAATAAACCAAAACCCATGAAAAAAACCCCTCAATTTTAATAAACAAAATGTCCCATTTAAGCAGAGTAGAAAACAGAAATGAATAACTTGACAACAAGAACACAAGGTCCCAAGTTAGAATCCATAAACAAGAATCAGAACCCGGAATTTCCATTTTTTTTTTTTTTTAAAGGATGGGTTGTGAAGTTTCTGTTTTCTCAGGTCTGAGAATCAGAACTCTCAAAAATTGCCCCCAAATCACTGTAGAGAACCTTATTCATCAGTGACTGAAAAAATCATAACCAGAGATAAACAAAGAGTAGGATCCTAAACAAATTAAATTGCAAGAAAAGCAGAGATCAAAGGCAAGTATGAAGATAAAACCCTAAAGATTTGAGAATCAAGAGCATACCCACGCGTGGAAGGCGGGTCGAGAAGAAATTAAACACTCTGCAAACAAGAGATGCAGAGTGAAGATGGAAACCCACAATTAAAAAAACAATAATGAATATCAGCAACTGTTATATTTAATTGTGGACATGTTTGTTATAACGTCACCTTCAAAGATTATCTAACTTCCACTCTCTCTCTGTCTTATTTGCAGTCTGTCAGACTCTCCAGTCAACCCCGTAGGGGTTAGGGTTTTGTCTCATTATTTCTCACCTTTCACCTACATGTTTGAAAATGTCAGAACTCACAACAAACTCATTATTATTATGATTATAAATATCATCTTCCCAATTTGGGCCCATCATGAAATTATAAATCTTGTAGCTATTTTTTTCACAATTTAATTATTAAAGTAGTTTAAGAAATTATTTTTTTTGATAATTATTCATTTTGCATTACTATATACCCGTAATTTGTGCTATTATACGTTTCATGTTTGAAAAGGCGGGACTCATTTCGTATTTTGAAAAACCATTTTAAAAACGGTTTGGAGTTTCAACTTATTTGTATTTTATTTTAAAAGGAAAGATAAAAACAAGCAAAAAAAATCCTAAATACGACTCACGATAAAAACAAAGGAGTTTCAGGAAAACCAGCCTAAACTAAGCCACGATTACTTATCGTAGTGCTAATGATGGGCGTAGCACCCCTCTAACCCCTAAAGTCGAGTCTCTGTTAAACAAACTAAGGAAAATATGGTTTTGACTAATCAACTAATGAATACCGAAAATAAGCAATAACAATACAAAAAACATATAAATAATCAAACAAAGTCAAATGAGAAAAATGTGTACCTGAACAGCATGTTAGAAGTGTTACCAATTAAGAAACAATGTTAGTGCAATAACAAAATGCAAACTATTCACATTTAATTAAAAATTGAATATAAATCATATGTCAAATTATTTATTAAAATGATACATAGAATGTCGTGCCTTACCCAAGCTTTTTTATATATTATACAAATTAACTCCCAAGGATTCTATTTTATAGGAATTGTAGAATTAATCATGTGTTTGGAATTTTTGAAACATATTTTGAAATCAGAGGTTTTGAAATTTGTGTTTCTAAATTTTGGAAATTGAGAATTTTGAAATGAATTTGAAGTTTGAGAATTTTGAATAGAGATTTGGAAATTAAAAATTTTGTAAATTTGAGATTTGAAATTTAGATTTTGGAATTTAGAATTTTATAAATTGGAAATTGGATGACTTGAATTTTGAAATTATGTCACTTTAATTTTTAAATTGGAAACTTGAAAATTGGAAATTAAGATACTTTGAATTTTGAAATTAAGGTACTTGAAATTTGAAATTGAGAATTTTTAATTTTGAAATTTGAGATTTAGGAAATTTAAGTTGGAAATTGGATGACTTGAATTTTATATTGGAAACTAGAAAATTTGAAATTTGAAATTGAGGGACTTTATTTGGAAATTAGGTCACTTGAATTTTGAAATTGGTAATTTGAGAATTAGAAACTTGAAAATTGAAATTAAAAATTAAAGGACTTGAATTTTTGAAATCAATGCACTTGATTTTTGGAATTATAAACTTGAAATATTGAAATTAGAATGAGGGACTTAAATTTGAAATTAGAATCTTTGAAAATTTGAAATTTGAGATTTGAAGGACTTGGAATTTTAAAATTGAAAATTTGATTTTTAGAAAATAAGAAATTGAAAATTTAGAAATTTGAGAATTTTTTAAATTGTGATTTAATAAATTAAGAGTGGGGGTGATAGTCATACAAGAAGAAAAATAAATTGAATTATTAAAAAAATATCAACAATCAATTTAATTAAATAAACAAAAAGCAACAATATAATTACAAGAAAAATTAAATTTAATAAAACTACTAATTAAACGACTAATTAAATATAACAATAAATTAAATATATACAGAAGACAATTAATTAAAAAATAATTATATAAAAAAAGAATTTATAAATAAAAAGAAAGTAAAAGACTGGTAGACGGGCGCCCTAACTGAGTCGCCTCAAGTCCGAATCGACTCCTAAAGCTCCTGATCGCCCAAAACGTGGATTCCTGTACCCAAACTTCTTTTAAACTATGAAAGTTTTGAGCATTTATCCTTTTAAGGTCCTCCCTTAAAACAAAAAATCATAGACAAGTTTGGACCTCCAATTAGAGGCTCGTTGTCCCAAAACTTTTCTCCCAAAAAAAAATTTTAATTAAGGAACATTAGGGCCTCTCCCACAAAATGGTTTCCCTTTCTTTTTTTAAATCAAAGGGAAAAGACCCTCTTTTATAGGGAAAGTGAGGTCTCTCTCCCTTGTCAATTTCCAATGTGGGATTGCCTCCCACAAAGGAAGAAACCTCCTAAGTCTCCAAATTTTGGGGGTTTACAAATATGCTCATTTTCGATAGAGTTCACGAGTGTAACAAACACGAACAATGAAGTAAAACGAATGTGTACAAAGTGAGTGAAGTGAGATGAACTTTATCGGAGAAAAAAATGAGACCCTAAAAGTATCCAAGAGGGACACTAGAGCAAAGACAAGAAGACCCTGGGGACAACTTGGCATGACAACAAAAACAAGATAACCAATAAATCCCACCCATGATATAGATCTAAGCCCATTCAAAGGCGTCATCTCAGCTACGAAACTGTGAGAAATCTGAAACAAGTGGAAGTTGGCCCGCCCATGGGTGCTAGAATGGTCATGTGCACTATATATCGATCAACACCCGTCATGCTGACATAAAAACAAGAATGTTCAACAAAATGGTGAAACCAATAAGGGAATATGCTCTAAAGGAAAATGGTATGCTGATGAAGACCCCATAATTGTAAGATGTAGACTCGAAAAGAATTCATGAGCTACCAAGTGGAAAGTAAGACAACCAAAAGAAGCCATGTGATCAAAGTGAGCAATGCTAGCGATCGTGAATACCGGTAGTGATATTTCTAATGAAGATGAACCCTGAGGGTCCGAACTATGGTGAAGGCATCTGCATGTTTGGTTTGAAACAAGGAAACACAAAGGCGACGCCTGAACGCCTTTATTTAAGATGTAGAAGGTAGAGACCAAGTCTGAATGTGTGATCTATATGAAGGCATAGTCTAAACATCTAATCTATATGAAGGCGAAGTCTAAACGCCTAACTGGGCAGTAAGATCAAGTCTCGAATCGCCTAATCAAGGCCGCTAGCAAATGTGATGCAGATGAAGTATGAACATCCAATCCATATGAAGGTGAAATCTGAACGCCTAATCTGCAGAAGACGAAGTCTGAATGTCTCAAATGCGTTGCTAGCAATAGTGATGCGAATGAAGTCTGAACATCTGATCCATATGAAGGCGAAGCTTGAACACCTAATCTGTAGAAGACAAAGTCTAAACGTCTGACTATGGTGCTAGCAATAGTGATGCAAATGAGGTTTGAACCTCTTATCCATATGAAGGTGAAGTCTGAACGCCTGATCTATAGAAGAAGAAGTCTGAATGCCTTAACCGTAGTGTTAGCAATAGTGACGCAGATGAAGTCTAGACATCTTATCCATATGAAGGTGAAGTTTGAACGCCTAATCTACAGAAGAAGAAGTTTGAACGTCTAAACTGCAGTGCTAGCAAATGTGATGCAGATGAGTCTGAACATCCTATCCATATGAAGGCAAAGTCTGAAAGCTTGATCTGTAGAAGACGAAGTCTAAACGTCTGAACTACAGTGCTAGTAAATGTGATGCAGATGAAGTCTGAACATCTTATCCATATGAAGGCGAAGTCTGAACGCCTGATCTGTATAAAACAAGGCAAAGGCGAAGTCTGGTCGCTTAATAAAAATGAAGAGAGTAGAGACGAAGTCAGAACTCCTGAAATCCAAAGCAAAGAAAGAAAAGGTGAAGTCTGAACACCTGAAATCCATGAGGGAAAACATGGCCTAGTGTGTTGAGTCCTCGAACTCTTTAACAATCTGTTGTGAAAACCTCATCCGGTATAAACATATGTAAAAAGCCGAATAATATATTCATGGATCTCTATATCTCAAGAACATTGCTATCAATGTAAAGGGGATCCACCAATCAAACAAGGACTGCCAAATAACTGTAATTGAAACAAAATCATCTCATCAATAAAATAAGGGGATAAGCCCCAATATGGAAAGTGGAACATCACATCGAGTGGATTTCCAAAGTGACTTTAGGTAGTCAACATTGTGCTCAAAAGTCGAACCAACCATATCATCAGAAATAGTACGAGAATGTGCATCTATCATGAAGGACCAATAAGAACTCAATGCCCAAAATGAATAACTCCTCTCATTGGCTCAAAGAGCCATGCTAGAAACATATATGGAATTTGACTCTAAAATCTCGAGACACTAAAGACAGAGGGTCCCGGAATAACGCCAACAATGGATGAAAAAAATAGTGCCTAAGAAATGTCTGCCAACTCGCATGGCCCAACAACGATCCGCTAAATAATCAATACTAGAGAAAAAATGTCACAATGAAGCTCGTCCTTGCTAGAAAGCATCTACACATCTCCAAAGACCGTGTAATCTCAAAAAATAGGGAAATATACTTCGGGATGACATCTACCTGAAACATCATAATGAGGCTCATCCTCTCGATGAAAATTATCTACACAAACCAACCACCTCCCGATGGTTTCGATAACTATAAGGTATGCCCCAATATGGCATCCAACGGAAACATGATGGAATAAAAAAGAATGTCATAACAAGGCTCATCCTCTAGATAAGGACTGTCTGCACAGACCAACTAACTCCAGATGATCTTGCTAACTAAAGGGGTATGCCCTAGTATGACATCCAATAGAAACATGATGAAGTCCAAAAATGTCATAACAATGGCTCATATCCTCGATAAGAACTGTCTGGACAAACAAACCACCTCCAAATGATCCTAAAAGATAGGGGATTTGCCTTAGTGTGGCATCTAACAAAAACATGATGAAATCCTAAAAATTTCATAACAAGACTCATCCTCTCGATAAGGACTGTATACACAAACACCTGATGATCCCTTTGAATAAGGGATATGCCCTAGTAGGACATGTATGTCATCCAACAGAGACATGATGAAACCCTCAAATATCAAAATATGGCTCGACATCTCAGTAAGAATCTGTCTATACAAACCAACAAATCCAGATGATGCTGACATATAGGGGATATGCCCCAGTATGGCATCTAATGCTCCATGGTGTCGAGAAATCAATCTAAATCCATGCATCCATTAGTAACGAAAGGTAACCTCAGGTCATCCAGAACCGCAACTAGAAATGAATCCAAGCACTAGTAAGGCATCTCCTAGAAAGAAACAACATGATAATGTCCATATATAAACCAAGTCTTAAATACCTATCCAAGAAGATGTTATCAAAGAAAATGTCAAATCTCATCGTCTCAGGGTGGTCTTACGACATCGACCGAATAGTATTCAGAGGTACAAGGTAAAAGAAACGGCGGGAAACTTAGGCTCAAATACCCAATGATCAACCTCGTGTGTGGAATGCCACATGCATAATAAGTCTCATGAGCCATGGACACAAAGACATCTAATGGAAGTGCCGGTGATAATGATGTAATGCAAAAAGTGTAACATGTGGCGAGATAGGTAAAAGGAAAAGGATGTAGAGTGAAACATCGGACTCAAAATCGATAAAAATGAGGGTGATTAATGTGAAAATGAGAGGTATGAAGTCAAGAAGCTAAATAACAGTGAGGGAAAAAACTTGATGATGATATGATGAAGCTACCCAAATCACTGCATGTGGAAGACAAGTCGTCGACAAATGGGATGATGAATATGACACTAACTAGGAGCCCTAAGGAGAGGATCATCATCTCACATACCACTAATAAATCTCAAAGTAAGCATGATACTAAGATATCTGAAGCTCACATACGAATCACAAGTACCGTATACACTCAAAATAATGATCCTCATAAATCCATACATACTCAAGCACAAGATATTGGATCTCGGCTCATACGAACTCCCATAAGTAATACATACACTCAAAAAAATGATCCTCATAAATCCATATACATCTTCATAAACCCATAAGCGCACATTTATTTATATATTTTTCTCTTTTTTTATTTTTTCTTCTTCTCCTTTTTTTTATTTTTTTATTTTTATTTTTATTTTATTTTTTTGCACATAGACTGAATAAAATAATGAGAAACAAACCAATATGATGGAATGAGTGAAGGGATGACACGACAAACCCCTATGCAGTAAAATGAATAGATCACCAATCTAAGTGAGAAAGAATGAGATAGAACAAGAATTCAAATAGAAAGAAAGTGGTGAAAACATAAGAACTATGAAATTGAGGGGATATAATGAAGTGAATGTGGTAAGGTAATGTAAAGAATAAGTCAATGTGTCCATAACTCAGAAGATCCCTAAACTAAGGCATCTACACACCAGAGGGCCCTTATCCTAGGTATGAAAAGGTAAGCAGGGCTATAAGAGAAAGATAGGCCAAAATGTGCGTGAGGCTTAATGGGCTAGCAATGATAAAAAAAATGTGAGTAACAAGTGATAAGGTATATGGCTAACCGAAATGATGGCCACCCATCCTACGACCATGGTCTCAAACTTAATTTTTTTTTCAATTGATCTACATTTGTTGGCTCTAAGAATTGGTTTCCATCTAAGTCCATCAACCATGCAGCTCCTTCTAGGGTCAACTCTCTGATAATGTAAGATTTGCTCTAGGTGGGTCTAAACTTCCCTAGGGTCACTACTCAATCCTCTAAGGACTCTCAAAACCAAATTGTCTCACTGTAGTAGTCTAACATGTGGCACCAACAACATATAATGAGCAATAAAGGAGAAGTATAGCATATCTCCACAAGATCATGCAAAAACATCTAGGTATAATATGAGCAAGTGAAGTAGTCCGTCTCTCTTATATGTAGATAATGCTAAACCAAAACTTAATCCTCTAGACCAATCATTGTACCAAGGTCGACTGTCTCAAGATCATCATAAGCATGCAAAACTCTCTCATAAGTGATACTATGATCATAGTCAGACTGGTATCTCTCATCAAATCATGGTCATCAAACATCAATATCATGAATCTATGCTATGGGCGAATGAGGTGCACATACATCAATATCATCCTAATTGGTAACTCCATCAAAGATCCTCATCTATCGAAAGCGTTACTCTAGCGTATCCATACATGCACGTATCATCGCGGGCTGAAACAAGACACTATAGCCGGCAGGCCACCCTCTATCCGATCGTGGAAGAACTAATGGCTCATAAAAACTGTCAATCAATAGGTGCGAGGGTGCCACATAACCATATCAGTCCCATCTCGAATTTGATTAAGTGTGGCCCATCGCCATTTATCCTCCAACCAACTCCATCTATGGCCTACTGAATTGAGGAAATCGCTGAGGCAAACTAATCAACTATAACCAACTACGAATCTATAACCATATGATATGTTGTGGGAACTATTTTGCCCCGAATCCTAATCCACGAAGGTGGTCTCAAACTGTATAACATAATAAGCCCTGAAAATGTAGCAGAACTGGCAAAGATACTACCCGAGTTGAGCACAATCAATAAGTGAATGTTGAACTGAAATTAAAATAGATAAGCCAACACTATGTAGAAAGTTGTTCCACTGAAACCCAAACTCTGATCAATCTCTGTATACCCTTAAAAGGAAACCAAAATGGAGAAATCTAGAACCATGTCATGACTAAACCGGTCCTAAAGGCTCACAGATGCACCTACGTATAAGATGGGAGTCCTAATTAATAGGATATAAACTTAACCTAGAAGGTCAATGGTGGCTCTAAAAAGACAAAGGTGGGTGGGTCTTTAAAGGGGTCCCTAACAAGAGTGATCGCACCCTCCAATGGTACACAACCTCCTACACGTCTTAAAAGAGACGAGGCACTTCTATGCAAGGTGGTCATAAATCCACACATGCACTTCCTTGACATCCCAAGGGGGCATCCTATGGTAAAGGCTCTCACTATTCTCAGCAATCAAGAATAAACTAAGTGTACAATGAATGTATGGGTGCATCCAAAAACCTAAATGACATCTAAGACAAAAAAGGCACACCGGTGACGCAAGTATCCAAAAATCTAGCTCTAGGCTATACAAGTCTTCAAAGATTGGACTCCTCAACATCTATATGTCGACCATCTCCAAAATGCTCTCAACCATGGATATAGCCCATCACTAGACCTTACTCCTAGTCAGTAGCTTGGTCGAAGAGCAAACAAGGAGCAACAAGTCTCCAATCAAACACACAATCAAGAAAGATTGATCGACCGAGACTAAGGATGTAGAGATAAGGGGATACAAGTATGTCCCACATAGACATGCAACATGCAGTCAAGCGATAGAAAGGTAGTCACACAACAATTAGTCATGCAAAGCACAAGTATATCATCCAAATCTACACATGATCTAAGCAAGAATATTAGATGAGTAATCAATCAATGGAAATAATATACAAAGGAGGAATGGAAAGCATAGGAATATAAAGTGAATATATAACAAAAAAAACATGGTAAAGAGGATCAAGGATGAATTACACCGACATGTCAAGGTAAATGAAATATAATCAATCAAAATGCACATTCGTGATGAGTAGGGTAATCATACAACAAGGAGGAATCAACATGCTTTGATATAATATCCAACCAATATAATCAACTAGATCATGGCAAATGAAGTATGCAAAAAAAATAAGAGTATACATGTAAAGAAGAGATAAAATATCAAATAGTGAGAGTAAGTCAACATGCTATGAGAATATTCAAGCAAAACAATCAACACATCAAAATAAACGAAATATACAACAATGATAAAATAATAGGTGTCAAGGTGAATAGAATGAGCATACCGTAAGAAGCAAGTGACATAACAAGATGATAAGTAAAAACATCAACCAACAAAGTCAACCAACCAATATTAATAATACAACAATCAAACATGTGAAAGGTATAATCAGCAAATCAAAACTCTCAATATGCTACCAATAATCAAATGCACAAACAACACGAGAAGAAGGTATCCACCAATCAACCAATCAAATACCACATTTTCCCTAATTTGTATTCAAGCTTGACCTTCACTGTCCCCATCGGAGTTGCCATATTGTGGAACCCACATTTGTGACTATTATGCGTATCCCACTAAAAAGGCGAGACTTGTTTTGTATTTTGAAAAACCATTTTAAAAACGGTTTGGAGTTGTTACTTTTTTTTTTTTTTTTTTTTTAAGGGAAAACAAAAGAAGAAAGAAAAACTTTGAATGTGACTCATGATAAGAAAAGGCAAATATGGGAAAACCGAGTCTAAGTCCGGGGGTCAGTTACTTATCGAAAAGATATGATGGAATGATTCTCTGCTCTAAAGTCGGGTCTCTACTAAACAAACTAAGAAAAATACGGCTTTTAGCTAATCGATTAATGAATACCAAATATAAGTAATAACAATACAAAAGACATATAAATAAATAATCGCCAGGCCGTTTAAAATGCGTACTTGAACGGCATGTTAGAAGCGCCATTAATTAGGAAACAATGTTAGTGCAATAATAAATTACAAAATATTCATATTCAATTAGAAATTGGTTATAAATCATATATCAAATTATTTATTATAATGATACATGGAATGTTGGGCCTCACCCAAGCTCATTTATTTGTTACACAAATTAACTCCCCAAAATTTCATTTTATAAGAATTGTAGAATTAATCACGTGTTTGGAATTTTGAACCGATTGAAATTATATTCAAAATCTAAGTTTGAAATTTTGGAAATTGAGAATTTTGAAATGAAATTGAAGTTTGAGAATTTTGAATTGAGATTTTGGAAATTGAATTTTTAAATTAAGAACTTGAATTTTGTAAATTTGAGATTTGGAATTTAGGATTTGGAATTTAAAATTTTGAAATTGGAAATTGGGCTACTTGAATTTTGAAATTATGTCACTTGAATTTTGAAATTGAAAATTTGAAAATTTGAAATTGGAAATTAGGGTATTTTGAATTTTGAAATTGAGGCACTTGAATTTTGAAATTGGGAATTTTTAATTTTGAAATTTGAGATTTGGGAAATTTAAGTTGGACATTGGGTGACTTGAATTTTAAATTGGAAACTTGAAAATTGAAATTTGAAATTGAGGGACTTTAATTTGGAAATCAGGGTACTTGAATTTTGAAATTGGGAATTGGTAATTTGATAATTGGAAATTCCAACCTAAGCTTTTACCACCTAGATCTTATTGACAAATAGTTTAAGATTAATTAATAACTTTGAAATGAAGATTTTCAGACACCTTCAAAATATAATAATAGCTTTTAAGAAAAATATTCCTATGATTATTCATATTTTTTTAATACAACTATAAGGCGTGATAACTTTGAACTTGAAAATATATGTTCTAATTTGTATATTAACTTACATTCAAAAAGTTTTTAAGAAATAAGATTTTTGAAACGTTGTTTTAATATATATATATATATTTTATTTAAAAAATAAAAATATGATTATATAATAACAATTACATACAAGTACAAGGATTTATTTTAAAAACATAGTTTTGGGGGTTTGAATAAAAAAAGAACAAAATTTAATATATTACTTTTTTTAATGGGTTATAACGTCTCTCTAAACCCTAGTCTCCCTTTCTCTTAACTTTTTATTTGTTAGCCTCTTTTCTTTAAGTAAGAAAGTGGGTGATTGTTTAGTCATTCTTATCCTGAAATCACTCATTTATACCTCTTTTTCATCTTTTTTCTCAATAAAGTGGTTCTTACACACAAATCTAGGTTTGTATATGTTTTTTTTTTTGTGATTTAGTTGTTGTCTTGATGCACATATAATTGTCGTCGCCTTTGTGTGCACGTATGGTTGTTGTCGTCTTGGTGTAGCGGATCATTGTGTCTTCTCAGTACAACGATTTGGTTTTCGTCAGTGTTTATTTATCTCTGGGTGATTCAAACGAGCAAAGTATATACTATCAGAGGCAAGAAATCAAATCAATGGTCATCAGTATGCTGAAGAACTAGAGTAAAAGGTATTCTAGTCACAATAGTAATATCAATTGTGTAGACTCAATTATCAAATGTATATGCTTTGAGTCGTTTCATTATGCTATTAACTTGGATGTTGTTTCATCCTTTATGATTTTTAACGGTTTTGATTTTATGTTTTTATCTATGTATTGTTAGTTGGAATCAATGAAATTATTAGCTTATGATAGATTATTAAGGCTAATCAAGAGTTGATGGGAAAAAGCTACAAATCATAACTTTTTCTGAAATGCTCTTATACAAGTATCCACCTTTTTATCCTTCTCTCCCTATTTATCTGTTATATGATTTTTATAAAACTTAATTTTATTAAATGATAGATAAATGAGATTATAAAATACGTTAAAAAATCTTTTATCTTCATAATTTTTATTTAAAATTTGAATTTGATGAATATTAAAGATTATAAAATATTTTAGGTTTTATTATGGTAATTAAATTTTTTTATTATTAATTCAAATCCTAATACAAATATATTTTTTTTATTTTATGATAGATAGATTATTTTACTATTTTATAGTTATGGATAAAATAAAACATATATTATTTTAATAAATTACAATTTTCATATTCATACAAATATCATGTTGAAAGATTTATAGTGTAATAAATCTTTTTTATATATGTAATAAATAGTCTTTTAATAAATGTTATGAAATAAAAACATGAAGAACACATAAAATACTAAATTTAGAGAACACGAATTATTCCCAAAGAACACCAAAATGGTGTTCTCTATGTTTTCAAAATTTATTTTTAATAACAAGCTAAAAATAAGAACCAAACACGCACTCCAAGATATCGTTTGTTTTGTCTCTTTTTCTATATATATTATATTTGTTTATCTCTCAATCATATCTACATAGGTAAGTAACCTTTAATCAACTATTTCTAATCAGTTACTTTATCCAATAGTAATTTATAATCAGATATCAATTATCAGTTATCCGTACCAACTATCAACTATCAACTATCAGTAATCCATACCAACTATCAGCTATCAGTTACCCATACCAAATATCAACTATCACCATTAACTATCAATTATAAGCTATTAGTTGAACCAAATAAGCCCTAAGGGTTTTAAAATGCATTGTCGTTTTAAAATAAGTTTCGGACAATTGCGTTTCATAATAAAGTTATTGTCAGGTTTCATAAAAATGTGTCCAACTCATTAATATAATGACAAAAAAAAGTAGCACCATAAAAGTCAAACTCATTGGACATGGTTAACGAGGTAACCCTTGGTGAATGCGTTTATCGGAGAGTCCCCATGTTTGAATTCAAGAAGGGAACACTACAACAGTGTAATGGAAAATGATTAAAAGTAAAAAAATTTAAAAAATAAAAAGTAACAAGGCAAAAACATTTAAATAAGTTGGATCTCTTGGCACATAGACGAGAGTGCTTCATGGCTCAAAAAGACACCAAAGGGATAAGATAAGAGCTCCACTTAAGAGAGTCAAGAATTACATAAAGATAAGTTGATCTTGATGGTTCCATGGAATAAGTATAATTCGAATTCAGAATAATATTATCATATTGAACCAACCTTGGTTCGGTTCATCTTGGTGGAGTGATGGAAAATGATCAGATTTCAGACATTGTCATCTTGAACCAAGGTTGGAATAGGACGTGGTAATAAGCAGTTGAGATACCCAGCTTGAACGACACCTAGTGATTTTTCAAGGGAGCTGGTAATTTTATTTGTAAGTTTCAGAGCAAGGTATCATTCAGGGCAGATTTACGTGTTACAATGGGAGGGTGTCAACTGACATCGTATTTATAAGTCTTTTTTTTTGTCCTTTAAAACAAATTATCACCTACTACCTTAAATCTCAGTAGCTGTCAATACGTTGGAGTCCACTTTAGACTTTCAAAAATTTCAACTTACAAAGAGTAGCAATCTACGAATTCAAAGAATAAAAAATAAACTCTTTGTCCCTCTCTCTCTCCTTTGGATTACCATTTGTCTATCATAATACTATACTCAAATATAAAATCCTGAAACCGCCCTTGTTACCATTGATGATGAGGTTTTGAAGAGTATTACGAGGTATAGTTAAGGAACAAAATATCGGTAATTACGGATATATTAGTATTTGGATTTTACGGAACATGGGGCCATCAAAATATTTCCAAAGGATATTTTGACAAAAATATCGCAATGCAAAATTAACAAAATACTTTGAAATTCATGAAAATACTTGTTGAACTATAAAAATGCATAAATAAAGCAAATATACTGTTGAAGACGATATTCATTATAATTTATCGAACACACAATAGTCATTTAAAACTAAATGAAGACCGATGTGGCTCCATTACATTATTCGACAAATGGATCCATCTGTCGTACATAATATTATATAAAGACATGGTGTTGCAATAATATTGATTGTAACTTCGAACATGCCATGCATATATATGTTAACTCCTACCAACAACCTCTCCGTGGATAGGAAATTCGGGGTTTACCCACATACTGTTTAAATCCTTATCGATTCGATACTTAATTTAACGACATGTGTGGATCATGGAGGATAGTTAACCATTCCATATTCTTCATCAATAGAACCTACTGGGATGTGAAGAAGGCTGACCATAACTCATTGTATAAGTGAGGAATATGTCAGTCTCATTCGATGAATCACTGAATTGAGTTCCAATACTCATGGACTCAAAACTGGTCGAGAACGAATCCTCATTGTATGGTGTCATCCTTCGTTGTCTTCCTCTATGTGGCTTTCCAGTGGCTCCAATACCTGGCCCGACTCTCCTAGACCCGTGGTCTTCATCTTGTGTAGCATGAGTGAAATCATTTTCACCGGTGAATGGGCTCAATGGATATTGACTTTGTTGTGGATCTGCAATATCCCCACCATCATTTCCAGTATCACTACCATCATTGGTCCCCTCTCCTCTTGAGCCATCATAACCTGTAGTAGAAGTACCATCAAAACTTGGTATGCTACTATGTTCAACACTTGAATCAAAGGAGGGTCGAGAAGTAACAGCGGGTTGAAATGAGTCCATCGTGTCTTGACTAAAACTTTCACTATGAACTTCTTCAGATAAAACCCGCTCAACATTAACACCTACTTCTCGAACATGTGCAGCAATTCGTAGATCAGGATTTCCATCTTCATCATCTAAATGGAGAGGTCTAACCCATTGAAATAATTGATTCTCTTCTTCTTCACCAAACTCAGTTGAAATTTCTAAAAGAATCGAGAAAATTATTTTCTAACTTTATCTGCCTCGCTCCATATCACGAATCTTTAGTTTCATGTTGTAATAACAAAAACCAATTGTTGGAGCCTAGGATAAGCAAGCCGATTTCTTTGTTTGGTATGAATTAGGCAAATGTGTCTAATTTCTTTCACAAGTCAAGACGATGCAATCGTGGAAAAAGAATCTTTGGCGCCAAACTCCTTAATGTTGGAGCGTGATTCCATACAAAACCATCATTCAACAAGTAATAAAATTACTTATATTCAATATATAATAATAAAATAGTTATAAATTCTATTTATAATGAGAATTAATACTCACCAGAACCATTTTTTATCTCTGACAAATATTGTCGCCTCATCACCAAATCCTTTGCATCACTAATAGTATAAGTTGTGAATTGGTGTCAAAAAATCTAAAATAAAAAATTAATCGAGGAAATTAAATCAATTAATTAGAAAACTCATTATTTACCTCGCTTCCAAATTAGAAAGGCCTTCAACATTAGGATCTAATTTAGAAAAACATCATGAACAAATTTTGAAGTAGCTCGTGTGGTCAGAACCAACTCTGTGTCCGTATTGAAAATTTGGATTTAGATAGTATGCCGCAATAGTGATTGAGAATTAGTATGCGTATAATAGTGGATGGCACGTGATTCCGGGATGGACTTGATTTTTCAAAATCCATATCCGATCCTAAATAAAAAATAATATATCCATATCCATATCCATATAATACTTGATAAAAATCTAAATCCATATCCTATCCATCTACTCGGATACCCTCCACTGACATCGGATTTATCCATGCGACACTAAGACATATTTTTGCCAACCTATGACACTAGTTATAACTTCATGATTCATAAATTTAGGAATATAAACTAAAGTCTAAAGTTAATAAAACATCACAAATCAACTACTTTTGTCGTATTCCAACAAATGAGAATTTTCTAGAACTAGTATAGTGGTTCATACAAAATATGTAAAAAATTGAAAATGAGGCAATTGAATAAATTGAAAAAACTTGAAAAGAATGAGAGAAAATAAAATAAAATAAAATAAAACAAAATAAAAGAAATAATGTAAGAAATCAGGTCATAGATCCAGAATCGATCCACTGCAATGGGTGTAACTTCAGAAAATCATACCTCATGCTAAAAAGAATATATCTCAACATTTTATGTGTCAAAAGTTAATTTCATGATGTCTAGAATCACGGAAAAAAATCAATGAGACATTCTAAAGTCGTTTAATAATTTATTAACAAAACATATACAAGTGTGCCGTGACTGCGTAGACATTCCAAACTTTGATTGTTTTTCACATCTACAATTTACTTTACAAAACCAATAATTAAAAAAAATCTAGAATGGTATAAAATTATTGGAAATTAAAAAGTATTACAAACAAAGTCAAATCAAATTTTTAACAGAACACAAGAATGGACAAGTTGAAAATAAAAGAATTCCAAAATCACGCATTTTACATGGCTCGATATCGTGACGGCCAATTTACAATTTACTTTACAAAACCATTTCTTCTTTCTTTATTTTTTTATTTGGTTTAATTCAGAACCATCATTACACCATTTTACAAAAATAAAATTATTATCATGGTCAGAGCAAATATTTCATACACCAATCACAATTAATATTTTATTCTACAAACAACCAAGCTACAACTTACATTCTCCACTGGCTTCACTTGCATAATTATTATTATTATTATTATTTTAATTCCACTCATGGAACCAGCACTAGACTTAATATTTCTGACACACAAGCATGATGAATCTCAACATTTAAAGCATGCTACGATGAATCTCAACATTTAAGCACAAGCATGATGAATCCATCTCAATATTAGAACATGATATATGCATTTTAGATTGGTAATGTCTTACAATGCAACACAATATTATATTACAATGGGTCTATAATTAAGCTTACTCTGATCTAAAATAAAGAAAACTGAGAATACCAAATCACTAACCCGTCGAATGTTATGAAGGAATAGATTCCAGAGTTGCTTTAATGCTTTGACGTGATGCGAACTACGTTTGTTTCTCAGATTTCAATGCACGCTGCATCGTAACGAAAGTGTTTTTCTTTATAAATCCAAACTGGTTTAATTCCAGATGTGCAAATCTGGTGCCTTTATACTTATGCTCGACAACTTCAAAGTATAGACTCATTTTCTATCAAAAACGCATGCTATCTTCCATAAAACCACTCTCCGTCCTCTTCCCTTCTTTCTTCTTCCTCCTTTCCTCCTTTATATTAGATTAAGATTTATACTTGACAAGTATTAGAGTTGTGGTTAGTGATTTTGATTAGACTTTATGTTAAATTAAAATTTATACTATTAGGAATTGTACTTGTGGTGTTACATTAAGGTTAGGGATTTAGGACTAAAATCCAAGCAGCCTTAAGACTCGCCGCCGACTTTCCTCTCGTCAAGAGGAGATTAATTCCGCTTAAATGCCACCGCTAAGCAGATAGAGCCCGGCCACAAAGAGTTTAAAGAGTCACATAAGTTTAATTCTTATACAACGGGAGGGCTTTCTTCACATTTGCCGACTATCAAGTCTATCGGGTGATTCCAAGAATGGCCAAAGCTCAAACATCTTGAAGAGATATGTCCACCACGTCGAAGCGATAATGAAGACGTGATCAAGATGACTGTATGAGCTTATCAACAAATTAGGGTTTGTAGTGTTATAAGTTTAGAATTCTATCAGGTTAAGTAGTTAGGTTTACAATGTTAGCATGTTACGTTAGGGATTTACAAATTACAATTAGGACTAGATTTATAATTTATAATGCTATTGTTAGGTTCGGGTTTACATTATTATATTTTTAGTATTCATTTCTAACTTTACTAATTAGGATTTAAAAAATAAGGGGGAATTAAATATTTGAATTAGTAATGTGAGATCATATCATATTATATAGTGTTATTACAAATTACAATTAATTCAAATATTGTAATGGATATTATAACATTCAAATATTAATTCAAATATTACACACGCCGGCCTGATATGATATGGTTTCGGATTGATATGCCTAACCATATCCAATCCATATCCATTCAAAATCGGATTTTATCCATATCCATATCCATTATCCGGGCCAACTGATTTTTCTACTGCTTGGACCTGACGGATCGGGCCCAAATCCATGGATACGGACACATTTGCCATCTCTATGCGATAATAATATAAACATAAAATTATTAAAGGTGAATATTGGCGAAGATGATATTAATTAGTTACCTGCTGCATGAAGAGGATGCTTAAGAGTTCTATCCCAACGATTTGCGATGATAAGTTTCACCCACTCTTTAGCTTTGAGTCGATCTAAATTTGTCTTCATCAACCGAATCAACTCGTAGACAAATGACATGGTTGGGACGACTTCTAAATCAACAATGCGAAGCACTGTGTATAGTGCCTCATAGATGGACACTAGCTTCTCCACCTTCTCCCAATATTGATGATCAAACATGAGTCTTTCGACCTCATGCCCAACGATGTCCGCTAAGCTTCAGAGATGACCATTCATTACTAATAAAGACTTTCTCAAATCAGCCTCTTTAGGAAGATTGTCAAGGGCAATATAGTTTGTTGTAATCTTGTTGCTCCAGGAAGCACGATATCTCCACCATATAATTGGCCGTGATTTTTGCAAGCAACCAACCATGATTGTAAATGAAGTTGGTTATCTTTCGACCATTCCCGATCAACTGAGCAACACTATCCCTTTTACCAATGTCTTCAAACATTAAATCAATGCAGTGTGCTGCACATGGAGTCCAATACAGATTGTATTTCTTCATCAACAACTTTCCTCGCTTCACAAATGCCGATCCATTATCTGTTACAATTTGAACTACATTTGCTTCTCCAACTTCCTTGATAACGTCCTTCAACAAACCATATATGTATTTGTTGTCTTTAATCTTATCTGACGCATCAACAGATTTGAGGAAAATTGTGCTTCCTTTTGAATATACCATGAAATTAATTATGCTCAATTTAGTTGGCTCGGTCCATCCATCGCACATAATTGTACATCCATATGTCTCCCATTTCTCCCTTTGCAAGTTGGTTACAAGCTCATATTTTTATACTCCATTTCCAAGTATTTGCTTTTGATTTCATATGGAGATAGTGGTTCGATGCCCATCCCTACATATAATAATTCAAGGAAAGCTGGTTATTAAAACATATTTCATATGGAGATAATAATGTCATTATTAAAACATATTTCATATGGAGATCATAATGTAAAATATATTATATAATTGGGATAAACTATTGTTGTGCACCAAAAAATCATGTTCTTAAAATGGTGTGAGTTCGCTGAGGTGGAACACTTTCATATATGAAGAACTTGCTAATTAATCGTCCCATTGTTTCTTGATTGAACCACCTTGAACATATTTTTAGGCTTTTGTTTTGGCAAATAAAGACTTGTATAATGATGGTGTAATCGACGGTGATGGATCCGTATGCCGAACACTTTGTGATCTTTGTATAATGCTTCTGATGGATCACCCGGGTCGCGGAAGACTCGCCATTGCAATTACGCCAGAAAAATAAAACCAACTTACATTATTTTACATAATTGGCGTGAAAAATGAATTAGGTATAAAGATTTTACCAATTTTTCTTTGCCTCTTATAAACTCAAACCCGATTTTGCTCCATTCACTAGCTTCGATGCACGACGCTCGATATTCATCTCGCCATCGGGTGTATGTCACTGATACATATGCACATCCTCATCACCCTCCTCTTCCTCATCATCATCAATGAGACTGTGATGTTTTCCTCCCACTGTGCCTCGTAATTCAGCTCGAATTTCTTCCATATCAACTGTTTTTTTCGCTTGCTTTACCTTTATGTCTCTAAAAGTTGCTTCATTTCTGTTTTACTTTATGCACATTTGGACACTTAGTTTGAATTGGGATCCATATGTGACAGATGAAACTTAAACGAGTAATTCCACCACTTTTTATGTTTAAACCACAATAATTACAAATTATTCTATTTTTATGTCCCTCCAAAGGTGCGCAATACCTCAATGTAGGATCTCGGCCTCCACTTCCACTAGCCATTCTATAAACACATGTGATTTTATTGAAAATAAAATTCAAATTAGTGTGATCTTTGTATATGATATCATTATAATAACATTATATATATGTAATTTAACATAAAAGTAAGACCTAAGTTTCTAACACATAATATCTAGCTTAATAATATCATTAAGATGTCTAAGAAGATCTAAATTTCAACATTAAATATGTCTAAGATCTAAGTTTCAAACATTATATAAGTATAACTAAAATAATTATTAAGTAAATAAATAATATAATTAATTAACTAAAAATTATATTATTATCAAATGAAACTAAAATAAAACTATAGTATAAAATAAGATTATAGTATAAAAATGTTTGAAACATTATATAACTAAAATAACTATTAAGTAAATAAATAATATAATTAAATAACTAAAAATTATATTATCAAATGAACTAAAATAAAACTATAGTATAAAAATAAGATTATAATATAAAAATGTTTGAAACATTATATAACTAAAATAACTATTAAGTAAATAAAATAATATAATTAATTAACTAAAATTATATTATCAAATGAAACTATAATAAACTATATAGTATAAAAATAAGATTATAGTATGTTTCAAACATTATTATATAACTAAAATAACTATTAAGTAAATAAATAATATAATTAATTAACTAAAAAATTATATTATCAAATGAAACTAAAATAAAACTATAGTATAAAAAATATAAATTATAGTATAAAAATGTTTTTAAACATTATATAACTAAAACAAGATTATAGTAAATAACCAAGTTTGAAACATTATATAACTAAAATAAATATTAACTAAATTATTAATATAATTAATAATCAAAAATTATGCTATAGTATTATCAAATTATAAAAATAAAATAAAACTATAGTATAAAATATATATTATAAACCACTTCAACACTAAAATAAAACCAAATAATATATGCATAAAAAACAAAATTACTGAATAAAGAAACATACCTTAATTCACAAAGATCTTCCAAAAAATTAGGATAAAGAACAAAGAAAAATTATTTGAGAAGTGAAATGGAGCCTTAGGATGTGGATGGATGAGTTTGTAATGAAAGTGTATGGATTTTAGGGTATTTATAGAATTTTTGAGTCAAAATAGCCATTGATTGTCAAAAACCGCTGCGATTTATTTCTCATTGGATTTGATTTGGCTCAAATCACCGTTGATCATCATATTCCGCTAAAAATCATTCTGGACCGTTAGATCAAGTTTCAGATTTAAAATCAACCGTTGGATAAAAAATATAGCCGTTGGATTTTTCAAAAAAGGCGGACTAAATCTGGACCGTCAGATTAAAAACATAAAAATATCTAAGGGCCAGGATAATTCAGAAAATGTCGTAAAAATCGGCGATTTTGAATTTATCACGATAACCCATCGAAAATGGCGGGTTCGAACGCGCCTCCCGTGCGCCGTGTAGCAATTGCCAAAATCGCAAAATCGGTTATTTCCTCGAAAATCTACGAAAATAGGCGATTTTTCCCGATTTTTCCACGATTTTTTTACACCCGGTTTTTCCATCCCAAAATCGTTTCCAGCACCACCGAAAACCGATTTTTCGCCGAAAAATCGACCAAAAAAAGCGATTTTTTTGTCCATGGGTATAGTAGCGTCAGAAATAAAATGAGTCATCTTGCGAGAAAAATAAAAGAATAGAAACTCTAACTCAAATTTCTGTGAGAGAGAAATATATTACTGGCAACCATGCTATTTAAAAATACTTTATATTACTTATAATTGTTAAAGTTAGGAAACCCAATTGATAACAAGATAAATTGAAATTTTTATTATAATGCATAATTTTATGAAAATTACATAATAAATATCTTTATGTAGAATTACTAAAAGAATCTTAATAGAAAACAAACTCTAATGTACTAAGAATAAAAAACCTATCAAAATAGAAAAAAAAAATCCTACAAATAATAAGAATATATTATATTCTATAATATAATATAATTTAACACTCCCCATCAAACTCATGATGAGACTGCTATAAGCATCGAGAGTTTGCTAACTAGAAAACAAAACCAAAAAACAGAATCCCAGTTGATACCAGATTGCATAGAGAGAAACAATTTCAAAAGAAATTGGAAGAGAAACAATTTCAAAAGAAATTGGAAGAGAAACAATTTCAGAGAGAAAGTAGCAGAAATCAAAAGATCGACAAAGAGATAAACAATTTCAAAAGAAATTGGAAGAGAAACAATTGCAGAGAGAGAAAGTAGTAGAAATCGAAATATCATCAGAGAGAAGCAATTTCAAAAGAAAAAAACCTAAACGTAAAAAACGCATAAACAAATTTGAATGTCGAGGTCAATGCCAATACCAATGCCGATGCTAATATCAATATGTAGCGACCCCCGAGCTCGACCCGACTAGGTTGGCGGATCTAGACCGAAACCCGAGGACGCCCGGTCGAAGCCATTAATCAAATCCATTTCATTAATGCAAGCATTTTCATTCTCAAATATTTGCGAAAGCGGTTTCAATTTGGGGCAAGCCCATAAACATTTACAAATTCAATGAAATTCCTTTACAAAATATGCATTTACCCAAAAATGGCATTTTATGTCGCTACAAATATAATATCCAAAATCGTATTCAGATATAGGTACAAAATACTCGAGTTGAACTCCCTTTTGTTTACAAACATCAACAAAAAAAAATGGTGAGGATGCATGTGACGGAGCATACTCCATGAACTTTCTGGATGACTTTAAGCTCCTCAATTTTGGGTCTACTTTCGATCACTATCTATCACTCGGTACTTGCGCATTGATAATACAATACGCTAAGCATTTTCATGCTTAGTGGTTCTATACAGTTCTCTATTCCATTCATTCAATACGACCATGCATTTATCAAAATAATGGCTTTAATACAATGTCTATGTGTAATGTAAAAAATACTTATACAAATACACTTTTCAAATCATTTTTCGCTTTTCGGTTTGTGATTTCACATAAGGCTATAGAGTCAACATTCACGACAAATTCAGTTGGTGAATCCTATCCTGTTTGTCATTCAATAGCAATGTGATTTCACATTCAATATTACAATCTCACATATAACTATAGAAGTCAACATTCACAACAGATTCAGTTGGTGAATCCTGTCATGTTTGTCATTTAGTAGTAATGTGATTTCACATTTAACAAATACGGTTACCTTCATGACGAATTCAGTCGATGAATCCCATCATGTTGGTCATTCAACAATACATTTCAAATCAATTTACTCACATGCAATAAATTCACTTATAGTTCAAATATTACGTATATGCGTATATTCGGAGCAAACGTTTCGAATACTAATAATTCAAATCAACATATATAGAACTTGAAATGGGAATTGAGTCACCCAGAACAAACCAATTTATCGATCCCTAGTCTCTTTCGACACCGCCTTAGGTCGCCATTGTCGCCTTCTGCCACCCGCACCTAGTCAAATACAAATTCTCCACTGTTAGTGGTTGAACAATTAATCGTACTAAACGAATATCGCCGAGGCGACAAGGTACGATATGTTTTTCACTTAGTTTCATTCTTATTTGAACCCCATTAATCATTTATTAGGGTCCTTAAACTATTGGTGTACGAATACGAGACTTTCAGAACAAAAATCAGAAATTTTTGCCTCTATGAACAATGTCTACGCCACGGCGTAGCAAGGCTACTCTGTAGTGAACCCGAGGGGTGGCCTTTTCGCTCTCCCGCCGCCGCAAGGCAAGGCGCGTAGGCCACGCCATGACTATGGTGCCTCTTCACGCGGCAAAGGCCCGCTTTTGCCCGCATTTTTCTCTTGCTCCTTTTGCATTTCTTCCAAAAATCACTCAAAATCTCTATGAAACTCAAGAAATCACTTCCAAAGGCATTCAAATACCATCCTAAACCAACCATGAGCAAAACCCATGGATGGATTAGGGTTTTTCTAACCCAAACTTCATTTAAAGAAATCTAGGGTTTGTTTCTTACCTTAAAATCCTTTTGAATCCTCTTCACCTAAGATGCTTGACTATTTAGAAGTAAGAAATGAGAAGAAATCACACCAAAAATCACTTCTTCTTGCACAACCCTATTTCTCCTCTCACTCTTGTCTCCAAAATGTTGTCTAATGAGCATTCTAAGACCAAAAATGCCTTTTAAGTCATGCTTTCTAAACCCTAAGGCCATGTTCGGGCTTCTTCATTAAATCCATTTCTCATTTTTCCCTTTATTTTCTATTCGATTTCCATTTATCATTTAATTCACTTTTGCATTTAAGCTTATTCTATTCTTGACTCATAGGTCCTTATTTTGTCAAATTCCAAATTTGCCCTTTTTCACTTAGGTTTATTTCTGGGTTCAATCAATTTATCATTTTAGCATATAATATTTAATCATATGCTCACATATTTATTTCACTTTTCAATATTTAACAATTTATCGGGCTTTCCCAAACCCAAGTTTGGCTCAATTTGACACCCTAATATATAATAAAGTTATTATAAAAATTTGCGCATTTTCACAAGCACAACATCAACGCACGCTAATACCAATATCAATATCAATACCAATATCGATGTCGACGCCAATATCAATACCAATGCCAATGCCAAAGCCAAAACCACATTCAAATTCCAACCCAAAGCCACCTCAAAGTGACAAATGTCAATACCAATGTCGATGCCAATACCAATGCAAAGAGAGAAACAATGTAAAAGCCGTATAAATTTGAATTTTTTTTAAAATGGCTAAACGGTAAATTGCCACTACTAGACAGTTGCAAACTCAAAATTTCTAAACCTCGTGATAAAATGGATCCGCGTTGATTAATCTCCGAAATCTAATTACCTCGACGAAGTCATCGCATTCCAGATAGTTGAATTTTTCACGCTTTTTCGAGACGGAAGGTAAACCGGCGACCAAAATAAATAAAAATACAAATTTTAAGAAATTTTTTAAAGTTGGAAAGAATTTATATAATATTCATATAAAATAATTTAAACTTAAACCGGGACGAAAGTAATCGTTTCGATGCAAAAACAGACTTGAACAAGTTGTGGACATGTGGCGTGACATGAGCCAAGTCTTAAAATTATGGATAAGGTTGAAAAGTCAGATTTTTGATAAAAGATCTCATTTATGCTGGAAAAAATGGGAGAGAAAGAGGGTGTTCATCGAAGATTTGGAGAAATCAAAGATTTTAGGCTTAGAGGTGTTCTCGAGGCCTACTATTTCTACTACTCTCTAAGAGGTAAGGTTCTTCCTACTTTAGTTTATTTTATACCTTAGTTGATGTAAGGAGGTCATTTAGCATGATTTTAGGCTCTGCTTATAACTACTCTATACACGTATTTAATGATTATAGCCTATTATGGGCCGTTGCACGGCTATATCTGCTACATCATCAGGTCTGGACTTATGATTAGATTTAAGGGGGGCTGTCATGGACACTGGCACGATTTTATGGCTTGTTTGTGGCCAAATTTGGGACTAATGTATAGCTTGTTAAGGGACAATTTGGTACTAAGCAGGGGTTTGTCACGATTTTAGGACTAATGAGCAAATTGTTAAGAGGTTGTTCGGGCACGATTCGACCGCTTCAGGCCAAACTTGGGATCACTGATAATCCATTAAGGGCTATTTAAGAACGCCTGGTATTTGTTTTATGGTGTTTGTGACTAGATTTCGATAGATTTACTTAGCCCATTTAAGGGGTTGTTCAAACGCCTTTATGGACTACTTTAAGGACTGTTTTGAGTTGAAATTATGGGCCGTTTTGAGGTGTTATTGGTTTATCATGTAATGACATGCTCGTTGTTGTTAGATAAAATGTTGATATATAAAAATAATATATTGACATCAAGATAGATGTCCATTTGGATATATATATATGATCGGTCACGATACATAATGAAATGTGTGATTTAAATTGTCCATATGACATTGATTACATATGTGACATGACATTGACATGCAATGGCACATTACATTGCATATGTTCAGGGACATCGCATTCCATGGGTGTGAGTGCATGGTTGAAATCAAACACCACATTTGGTGATTGATAAGGGTCTCTGCATCATCAACCAAGTTCAAACGTAGTCAGACGGTCGCATGACGCTGAAAACTGGTGTTGTATAAGGGCAAGAAGGGCTCAAGCACTCCCTCGGGCCAGACCTATTGCCCATAATCTGACGGTGAAAGTCCAAAGTATAATATTTGTAGAGCCGACGAGATGTGATTCCAAATCTACTACCCATAAAGACATGGTTTCATGGTATGAAGTGTCGCCCGAGGTAAAATATCCAACACATTTGACTATAAACACATGACTTTTATTTCAAAGTAACCATTGGATGTAATTCATCAATGACGGATTTTATACACATTGGCATTGCATTGTGTGATGGGAGTTGGTGAAGACTCGGGGTATGATGCACGAGTGAGTTTCATCTCATTTCATAGCACGACATGTAGAATTCCAACCTAAAAATTGCATATTCTTACTTGGAATGTTGAGGGAAATATTGTATATGCACTTAGCATGAAAGACTTATAGGAAATTACTATACTAGGCGTGACTCACCCTATACGGGAGAACCTTCCAGGTACAAGATATATGCTGGTGGACGACTCTCATTCGGGGTCGCAAGCGTGAAGAAAATCATCTTGTGGCTTCTATAACTCATTTTTGTAAATTTTTTGGAACAAACTAGTTTTGGCATGTACCTTTATGTAAAAGAGTTGTAATTGAACTTTTATGGACAATTTTTAATATAGCCTTGCATGTTTATATATGAATGTGGATAAATGGACCCGGAGTGGTCAATTTTTACTCATAAATGGACTTGGTGCAGTTATTATGTTATATTGGGCCTTGGATGGGTCATGTTATGGTATATTGTACAGGTTTGGTTTTGGATAGAACTCCCCGTACTAAGGAGACTTTGTTCGATTTTGTTAAATTATGGATCTTGGTAAATGGGACACAACGGTGTGGTGTCAAGTTACACGATATCCATGGGCATTTCGTGAGTTGGTGGGTGATCAACGGACCCCCGGATTTTGGGGTGTCACAAACAATTTCAAAAATATTAATCAGACCAATACCATGCCAATGCCAATGCGAATACCAGTATCGATACATTTAAATACTAATACCAATGTGATACCATCTGGGTATATTACCCAATACCCGATGCGATATCGTGCCAATATCAATATATTACCAATGTCGATGTGTCACGATACCACTCTGATGTCAATACCAATACCAATGTCGATGCCAATGCTAATGTCAATGCCAATACCAATACTTATGACATCTAAATTCGAAATTAGTTGATCATCCATCAACCCATGAATGTCACGTAGGTATCGTGTAGCTTCGATACCACACCGTTGTGTCCATTTTACGAAAATTTAACAAAATGGATAGAATCTCTTTGTGAGAGATCTATCCAAACCCAAACTTGTCTGATATATAGTAGCGACTCATAGACTCAATATAACACAATGACCTCACTAAGTCCATTTATGAGTAAAAATTGACCACACCGGGCCCATTTATCTACATTCATAAGACTACATTAAAAACAGTCCATATGAGTTCAATTACAACTCTTTTACAGAAAAATACATGTCAAAACTAGTTTGTTCAAAAAATTTTACAAAAAAATAATTATAAAAGCCACAAGTTGGCTTTTTTCACACTTGCGATCCCGAATGAGAACCGTCCACCGGCATATATCCCACACTTGAAATGTTTTTCCCATATAGGATGGAGTGGTCTGTGGTGTATTCCTGAAATACTCCCTTTAAGTGCACATGCGATGTCATGTTGACAATTCATGACCGTAACAATTCCAGTAAAATGAAATTCTAGGTTAGAATTCTACATTATGTGTAGAATGGAAATGAAACTCACTCATATAGTTGAGTCTTTGACTCACTTTGATCACAGTATGGTGTTGATAAAATCAAATCATTGATGCATTACATACAATGATCATTTTCAAAATAAATCATGTGTTTTATAAACCAAAACTTATTGGATGTTAAACCATTCAGTCTATTTCATATACAAAACTCATGTGTTTTTGAGGCGTGGATTTTCAAGGTCTCTGATAATAATAAGACCACAATTCTGAGATTTTCCATGAATATTAATTTAGTTCTAGTCGTTGATATTTGTTTGATAAATTTAATGAATATTTTGAAAAACAAGCCCATAGAAAAAAAAATTATAATAATTGAATTCAAAGAATCAAATAGATTCAAAACGAAATTATGTTAGAGTGCAATGCGATTTTGAAAAATGCAGCAATTACAGAAAATATGAAATTTTTCTAGATATGGGATAATGAAAGCGGACTTCACAGTTGATTGTCTCAGAATCACAGATTATCAGTCAATTCGTTGAATTTTGACGGTCGGTTTCTATGAGTCGAGGCGACGGTGTCGAGTGACCGCGAGATTTTTAAGAAAGAATAAAATAATAATCTTTAAAGTCTGCTTAAGATGGAGATGAAATTTAAGCGGGCAAATGAAATTGTGCAGATTAATGGGGTGAAGAAGCGCCACGTGTGGCGTGACACATGTCTCATGCATAAATAACCTAAAAAAAAAATCTAACTTACCAAAATCTATCATTTTTGGTCTAATCCAAACTGTAGAGAAAGAGAGAGAGAGAGAGAGAGAAAGCCAAGCTTCTCTCTTTAATTCTTAGGATTTAGTGATTGGAACTTCAAACAGTCAGAAATTCAAGGCGTCTGCCGCGACTGAGGGCTCTGGCGTGGATACAGTGCGGTCACCAGGTCCAAAGGTTCGGGTTTTCTGGCTTGAGAAAAGTTGAGTATCCATGAAATACGCCGACCTTAGGGTTGGGTTTTCTCCTACTCGGGTTAATTTGGTCTAGGTATGTGGCTCCAGGAGATGTTGTCAGTTTTTTCTCAAGGCCCTATGTTTCCATTTGGCCCACAACATACTCATCAGATGAGTGATTCAAATTGCTTGGCAACTAGACTGATAGGAGAACATTTCACCTTGAAATGGTTTATCAGATTCAGACTGTTTGACTTCAAAAAATTCATTCAAAGGTGGGAGTTATGTTGGGATAGATTTTACGTTATGTTCATTTCATGGCCTTATTTGCCATAACTTTAGTCATCACTCTGTCAAATTAATTGATTCAATTGCTAGATAAACTAGGCGATAGGAGACTCATTGAAATAGGGCAATCCGACCAATTTGGACTCGAAATACAACCAAGGGAGATGTATTCAGACAGTTTAGTTGTTTTAGCAGAGTAATCCAGGTTGTTTAGGATATATCTTGAGTTTAATTGATCAGTTTGGGTGATTCCAGTTGGAGAAAATTTTCAGGCAATCTCTCAGAAATGAGTACAGCACAAGTTCCATTATGGTTGAACCGCCCGATCAGATATCCTAAACTATTTCAGTGTATACACTGCAGTAAATTGACTGATTTTTTGTGTGCCGCCTTCTTAATTCCGACTCGTTTTGGGTGTTTTGGACTCTATCGACTCATTGGTCAAGATTCTATCTATATTCCTGTAGAGTACAGGAGATGATCAGAACATAGCTGAAGACATGTTTTGCACGAGTGTGCGTTTGTAGTTATGTCGTGTGAACGGCGGGTTTGTGACCATTTCATGGCATGTTGTAGGCACAATATATGGAATTGTGCGTGCCATGAGTTAGCATACAGAAAATCGTGAGGCAAAGAGGTTGAGTTCAATTGGTTTTAATCAGTGAAAGCAGTTAATCTTAAGGGTTGTTGGAAAGTATAATATAGTTAATGGTTTAATTAAACATGATTAAGGTAAGGATGTTAATGAATTTTATGGATAATGTGACTTGCATAGGAAGGTGATGGACATTTGGAGGTGGAAAGTGTTGTTTAAAGGAAGAAAAATGACAATAACTAAGATGAAAATATATATATATATATATATATATATATATATATATCTATATATATATATAGTAATCACGCCTGATTGAAACCATTGAATTGGCGGGACTGGCGAAAGTTAAGACAGCAGATCATATCTTGGGACTACTTTACTGATTTTTTTTCAAGTCGAAACTTATACTGTGATTATGGCCCACATCTTATACTTGATCAAATATCATACACATTTCTGAATTATTTACAAATAAAACTTTACTTTTACATTTTACAAATGAGTGAAACCTGCATGTAGTGAACCCTTACAGGAGTGTGTGGCTGGTAGTATGGGATATTTCTTTACAGCGTCTTCTCCACACCTACGGATTTAAAACACGTGCTAAGCTTTACGCTTAGTGGAAATATCTTCAACTATCTGATTACATGCATTTATCTGAATCTTAAAACTATATAACATAGCAGATCTCCAATTTCATGAATTATATAACACATTTACATGTATATTATCATTATAATAACATCTTTTGGAATATCTGCATGATCTGAACACTTACCTTATAACAAACCTGCCTCAGTCTTATACGATATGATTTCATTATTATTCTAATCTATTGAGTTATACTTACATTATATAGATGAACCTTATTAGTCTCCCTAAATGACATAACATACTGAGCTTATACGTGCATCTGGACTTATAATGTTGAATCCACAGGACATATCTTGAACTTTATCAGAGTAGTATATATAAAGTAAGATACATATTGTATTCGATTCCTTACCAACGATCATGAACTTTATATATCTTAGGCAGTACTTAATAAGTATCTTTATTGCTTATCAGTTTGATCTAAAGTAGATTATGACCATGTATCTAGAGATCTTATATGCATGTGGTATTTTATATTCTGTCTCGGATCTCATAAAGTCTAACGGAACTCATCATATCAAAATTTTTGTAAATTTTCTCAAAGCTCATCATATCTAATAGGGTTTATATTAGAGTTTATGTTCTTGAAGTCATTAGGAGCGATATCTTGGTAATTACTGGAACTTACCATATAGAATGTGATACTAAACCTTATCTTTAGTGTAGTATCTTATGTATTTTCTGGCTCTATTATCTACAGTCTGGACTTCTGCATATTCTGAACTTATACATGTATTTGGATCTTTGTTACATAATGCGAGACTTATCTTTGGTCTTCTGAAACTTATACAGTAATTCGGAGCACATACTTGTATTGGATCACCTCTTTGTGTATTAGACCATATATTTGGATCTGTTGTATTAGAACATCTTTGGTCTTGGGCATGTCTTATCTTGAGGAATCTTATCAGCGTGCGAAAGTACCATTGGTACAACCATTCAGAACTAAATCTTAATGGTATCACATACAAGGTCAGGTCGGACGTATCTGATTTATATCGGAATTATGGACATGATGGTAGCATAAATCTGAGATCATAAGCAGATATCTTGTTTCACATTAAATTTCCCTTAGAGTACTCTTTGGACTTACTCCACTAATTCGGGATCATGAGTTCTGGAGTTCTTCTTATGTGGGCTTATACTTATAACGGGGCGTGTGTTCTGGATCCGTAAGTGCTTAAAAGCTTATTCTTATTGAGACATAATTGAGGATTATTATCATGGATCAGTGGAGATTGGAATAATGGATGAGAGTACCAGTGAGTGACAGAACTTAATCAGTCAGGAATTTTAGTAGGCCTCTGAACAAATCTAGTGCCAGTGAGATTTTCTGCAAGACTAATCGGAGATGGAATTTTGGTGGTACTAGACAAATCACGAGTGCGAGTGATTCAGACTTAATGAATATGAGTACGGTGAAATTTTCAGATAAATCTGAGGTACCCGTGGGTACCCTGAGAACCCAATCGGAGGCAGTGCAGCAGTTTCTGAGGAACAAATAAGAGTACCATTGGTATAAGACATATCTGGAGTACCCTCAGGATTGCATTCAGTCTTTCATATTCAGATTCTTTATTCTTGGTGGAGTCTTATCCTTATAATTGTTGGGTTTGGACAGTGTCGGAATGGGTAGGACCTGCAGCTAATAATTTAGTGATCTGATCTGGATTTGCTTTCATGAAGGTGACCTTGACAGATGGATTACTAATCGGAAATCTGAAGTACTAATGATACAATCTTAATGTCTTTAGAAGCACGGTCGGAGAGTGTGTCGCACACTAATCAATCAAGTACTAGCGTTAGAAACGTTGAGGAAGTCTCATCGCACTGTCGAGGAGAAATACCGAAGTACTATACGTGCTGCCCATATAACGAGGTTGTATGTGACAATTCTTAAGATTATTGACAGTTTACAGATATCTGAGTTCAATAACTACTATATTTATAATAGGGCATTTTTAGCCACGGCTATTCCATGGCGGATTGGTATTTCATATACTGCATTAAAGTAGGATCTGTGTTAGCGATACCTGCCATTATTGTATTGTTCTTCTATGAATCCACACCCCGAGGTAGAATCAATCCATCGGATCATTGACTAAAGTTATGTTTTTCCAGTGACTGATGTTACCGATTTGTGGGATTGATACTCGCTGGTATGTAATATATGTTGGCGTTGGTTTCTTGTTTATTTTGACATAGTTCTTCATAAAAGTTATCTCATGATTAGATCATGACCGAACGCGAGAAACTCAATTCGTTCAAACTCAGTTCGGATTATCTGATCAAACCGATCGGGGAATTAAACCTGCGTATTACCTTTGGTGATTTTGGACCGCCGTTTCCGTTTGGCGTTGCCTATTTCTGGTTGTTTCATGAATTATTCAACTAACAACGATCGCCATTCGGATAAAATGGCGGTTTCTTATTCGTACAGCGTTGATGGAACGAGCGAATTCGCGGTACCTAATCGCGATGTTGATTGGAAAGTTGTGCGTTACATTCAAGGTGTGTGATGCATTATTCTACCACGAAGTATGCGAATATTGTGTTTTCTGCGCTTTCGTCTTTGCTGCCGATTCGGTTTCTCTTCAACGCGTCGATCATTATCGTTCTCTTATTACTTTTTATCGTTATCACTGAACACAAAATTAATATCTTCCGACGCTGTTTATTAATGCCATTCTAATGTGGTTATAAACCTTACGCGATAAAATGATAGTTAAGGTTTGTTTCCATTACTAACCTCAATTGCCACCGTAAATATGATTCATTCTGAAAGAAGGATTTAATAACTATTAGCATCAACGAGGGTTTATCCACATATTTTCCATAGTGACATTTGGATGAATCTAATGAACCTCAGGTTTGGAGACAGATATCGTCTGCAAACCAAAGATCATTTTAGTCATGAATCATGAATACAGAAAGTTTTCGTTTTCAGCACCACTTTTTTGTGAAAGTTTTCTTTCTCTTCTTCTTCTCTTTATCATACCTTCTCTCCTTCTCTTCTCTCCTCTTTAGTTCTCTCTTTCTTTGGAATTCAAATTTAGTCTTCTCTCCCATGTTTGCCCAAAAGATATGTTGGCTTTAAACCAATATATTTGCAGTTCTTTATTTACTTTTACAGCCCTGCTCTTATTATAAAGTAAAACTTTTTATTTTATTTTCATTTTGGCCTCAAATCTTAACTCTGACTTTTTAGGTCTCTTTGGACAATTACAATTTTATCATTGATCTTAATTGGGTCCTGTTCCATGTTTGCCTTTAACTCTGAAACATTAGGTCATATGCAAATACCCTCAGTATATGAAGCGCTAAGATATATTTTTAGGCGTTACATATATATATATATATGTATATATATATATATATATATATATATATCTCTATATATATATATATGTATATATTATATATATATCTATATATGTTTTGATAGTATGTGTTTTCCTTATCTATATTTATATTTCAAATGAAAAAAGTAATGGTTTCTTGACTTTCCCAAATTATGTTGAAAATGAAATGATTATGGTTTATAGTTTAATAAAAGCATGATTTGGAGTTTCCATATGAAATTGAAAATGTTTATGAATATTATATTTTACATATATGTTTATATGAAAATGTTTGAATACGCCAGATTTTTTTATGTTACAAAGATAAGATTTAAAGGAAAGTGGGCTAAGTACTTTGCGTCATGGTGCATGGGAAAGGGTTTAGGATTTTTTTATGAGGAAGAGTATATTTATTACGCATTGTAAAATCAAAAGTTTTTGCTTTGTCTGATTTATTAACCGTGCGATGGTATTTAAAAAGGAACCGATTTATGGAGTTCTTGCTTTTGGTGTGGTGATCGTAAAAATTTATTCTCATGAGGTTCTTTTGTGGCGTGATGATTCCGCGATATGTGCGATTCTGGAGGATCCTTTTGTTATGGTGTTAGTAGGCTGTTTTCTGGAGGTTCTTTCATGGACCATGAGTGGTTCCTTGTTATAGGTTCCCATTGGATGTGGATTCAAAAGGAAAGAAGTATGTTGAAAAATCTCTTGATGATTATTTACCCATTATGTTGAACTACTCTGAAGAAAATCAGTAAATATTGTAAGGCCAGATCTATACAGTTGTTTTATGAAGAAAAGATGTAAATGTTTGTGAAATGAATCTCTACTCTGTTGTTTGTTGTATTTAGACTATCAGACATTATTTTCTGTCAGACATACTCTCACTAAGCTCCTTTAAACTCTTACTTTTCAATCTTATATAAAAATGTTTTTAAGGCCATAAAGCGTCTTGATTCGAAGCATCCTCAAGACGATGTTACTCATACTCGCATTGGCGCCACAAAATGTATGATTTTGTTTGTAATAACTAACATTTTTGTTTGTATATATGAGTTTAAGATTGTTTATATATCTCTGGTATTAAATGATTTAAGTTTGATTTGAGTGGTTTGTGGTGGACTTGATGTTAAATGTTGGATCTTAGATCACAGTCATTATTTATTCTGGGTGTTATGAAGATTGGGACATGTCAGAAAAGCGAGGAAAACTACTGTTTCTCAAAGGGGTTTAATGTTTAAAGCAAAAAAATTTTGTCTACCATGTTTCATAAGAATTTAATGGAAGCGTAAACTTTCTCGTGATTCATCCAGGATTCACTTTTTAAAAGGTTTAAAAATGAGTTTTTCAAATCGGTAGTGGGTCCTGATTGAAAGAAGCGATTGAGTCCATTTACAGTAATTTCATGCCTTGCCACTTTGGTCTTCGATGTAGGGTCTTTCACAAGGAATATCGCCCTTTTTACTATTACTCGACATAAGTTTTCTATGTCATACTGACCCATGTGACTGTGAGACGTCATTGTTTTGACAGGCTCATCAATCACGAATGGGGTGTTTGATCTTAACAATGCACTCACATAATGAAATCGTGTCCCGTGCATATCGATGTAATCTAGCATTAAATTCGATCGTGTATATACTTAATGAATGACGATACGATGTCAGTAATCGATCGGCGAATACCAATACCCGATGCCGATATCGATGCGATATCAATACTCGATACCATGCGATATGATGCAATACTAAATGCCAGTATGTGTCAATACCAATACCAATGTAGTACCAATATAGTGTATTACTGTATAATACCAAGAAATGCAGGTGCAGTATCAATACAATCATAATGCTAAGTCATTAGATTCATATCTCATCCATACATTCTCCCCCACTTTCGATCTCTGACTAATCTCGAACACCCCATAAGTACAACACTAAATACTTTTCCGTCAAACTCTCAACACCTAAATAATGAAATAATGATAATTATAGAAAAATATGCAGCTTTTGATTCAATCCTCGAAACCAGGTGACACCCCAGTGAAAAGGGGGGTTGAAATCCACGAAAAGATTGAAGATATTTTGACTATAAATTCCACCTCCTGAAACAAATCCTGGCGTGTGTCAGGCTAAGCAGCCCCACGTTAGAGGTCACCTCCCTTTCTTCACCCTCTTATACTCCTAATGATGTCATCGTCATTAACTCTTGATAGAAGTTCCCTACGTTCCTCATCTAATACTCTCAACTATTTTCTAAGTTCTGTAATTAAACTTTCCTTCCTCCTTCATATCAAAATAGATATTCAAGAGGGAGGGCGTGCCGATTGGTGAACCCGACTTGAATTCCATGTCACCATTTGTTCCATTGTTATGGCTGTGATATATGATTTATATGGCAGATCCTTTAATTCAAGTGGAGAAAGCACAAAATCATGAAGCTCTGTCTTGACTCTGTTTCTTAAAAACATAAGCTAATGCAATCAATACAAAACAATCACTCATGACTTGCTCTTGGAATTCTCACCTCCATTTAATTTCACGAGCTTCAACGTCAATTCTGCACGAAGAAATTGCAATAAATATTTGATAAATCTCTCCCATAACCAAGCAACTCGAGTGAAACTAAACCATCGATACTAAAATATGCCTGAAGCTTTTTATATATGTTGGATTATGGGTATGAGTAATCCAAGTGGGCTTGACCCAACTGGTAACCCAAGAGATATATGTTGGATGAAAAAAAAAGAAAAATCTATCATCTCCCTCATATAAAAGACCTCTCACATTTGTAAATCATTCTAAAAACTACATATGAAAAAGGTGTTCGTACTGTGAAAAACTTAGAACATATTCCATCAAGGTGATCTGATTCTTGCTTAAAGCATTGAAGACACCGAGTTCTGCACTTCAACAAGAAAGTATAGTTTATTTCACCTGCAAACCAGTGTTTTCTTACATTGGTATTAGAGCCTGTATGGTGCTCTTCGTGTGTCGGTTTGTTTTTGAAAAAAAAATAGAGAGAAAAACAAACATAATTTTGTTTTGTTTTGTTTTTGTGTCTGTTTATTTGATGCAAATTTGGTATTGATGGAAAGATCTCATCGAGACTTTTCCAACACATATTTTTTTTGTAATTTTTGGAGTTACGGTTGAATTATAGTGTTTTTTTTTTAATTTATGGAAAATTTCCTGTATTTTCCGGTTATCAGCGCCGGCAGCTGTTGACTGATAGGATGACATGGCAGTTGACCATTGGTGACATGCTGCTGACGTGGTGGTTGACTAGACAACGACATAGGGGCAAATGAAGGGACCACATGGCAACATTTTATTACGTCAGTTGGTAGGCTCTGATGGAGCCAAGTGTCAAGATATGATTGGTCCACGTGGCACATGAGCTAGCCTGCATTGATTGGATGATGTGGCAGTTGACTTACGTTGACCAGATGACGTGGCAATTGACCGAGTTGATGTGGCAGTTGAATGTCATTGACCATTTGACTGACAACTTTGACTGTCATTGACCGAACTTTAACCAGCCTGTTTGACATTATTTGGACTTTGTTTTCGACGGTTTTTTTTTTTTTTAAATTTCCTATTCAATGAACACCTTTCCAAAGCATGAAGAGGTCGTTTGATATTTTTTAGAAATTATGAATATATATTATCGTGACTTAGTGCATGTTGATTGAAGCTTGGCTTAGATGAGATGTTAAATGATTTATTTCATCTAATTGTTAAATACATGTATGGAGCAGTAGTTGTAGATAGAAGTATATAAAGCTTGAGATCCTTAATATTTTCTCCAACTTATATATGCATTGAGAGATCACATGATGATCGCTTTGGAGCAATTGTGTGAATATAAGAAAGATCCAACTTATTAATTGGATGCACATATTCATGTGATGTACGATAACCTATGAACTTTCCATGTCATCTACAATGAGCATTATGAGTTGTTAGTGAACAACAAATATGGATAGTGCTTGATTCATAAGAACATGAGAGAAAGGCGCTTGTAGAAAAAAATAAGCAACTTAACTTATGATAATATTGTAAGTGAGTTGAATCGGAAATAGAAGCGGATCTGAAAGCAATATTAAGTCTAAGCCTGAGGTTGATGAATTCATTCCCATGGATGAATAAAATGTCTAGGACATTGACATTGAGAGAATTTTTACGAGAGAGAATATCCGATCCACCTAGCGTGATTGAGTTGGAAAGGATTAAGAACATGTTTAGCATGTAATAGATATATATGTTTTGTGGGATATTAGGTTGAGAATTGGTATGTATCTCACAATAAAATCATTAGGCGCAAGTTTAAATTTAATAAGTAATAACCTAGTTATGTTAAGAGAGATTGATTAGATGCCGATTATGATAACCTTTGTTTCTCGACAAGACTAAGTATTATTGTTTAATTTAGAACTTTGTGACATATGTGGGTCACTAGGTTGTGAGTTGTGCTAAGTTGGTTTTTTTCTGACTAGTTTGAAATGGGCACTCACCCAGAAGCATAGTTCTTGATTAGAACTAGGGAATGGCCGAATGACAAAAACTAAGATGTTTAGCATCGTAAGATTCAATACCTCTTAGAAGCGAACATCTTTGGACCCAATCCTTTGTAGATAGTTGAGCACGAGCATGGAGCAGCCTTGACACATGCGAGATATGAAAGCATATCAAGCCTATAAGCGTAAGGATAGAGTTGCTTGCATTTTGATGTTGAGCAACATGAGAAATGATATGATGTTGCGCTTTGAAAATAATCGCTTAGCCATGACTGTTTGGGACGTTGTCAATATACAATTTGGTAGTACTTCAACCACTAGGTTGCTTAAGCTAACTCTAAAATTTGGCGCTTACAAGAAGAAGTCATATTATACCATTAGGCAACACCTCATTGTCATGTCAAACATGATAAGTGAGTTGAAGGGTGCTAGCCATGAGTTAACTAATGAACAGGGTCTGGGTACATGTCCTTCTCTCTTACACATGCAGGAGCATCTCAAGATAAACCTTACCCATAACGACAATATCAAAACTTTTGATGATGTCGCAAAACACATAGAGTTAGAGGAGGATCGTCTTCTCGCTGATAAGTTTAGTGGAAAGGCTTATATGACTGAATCCAACAAGGTTGGATCTTTCGGCACAAGACGGAAGAAATGGAAAGGGAAAGGTTTCAAGCCTAGGAATTCTAGGAAGGAAACAAGACCAATCTAAGTGGAAATAAGCACAAGCACGGAAAGCGCGCAGGAAAGCAAAGTAGGAACATGAATTTCTTCAATTGTGGGAAGCTTGGCCACTTTGCTCGTGATTGCATTGAGCCAAAGGTAATATATGACAAAATTCATTTCCATAATGCATTTGTTAGTAGTTGCTTAATGTTGGCGAGAAACTGTTTCTTATTGGGTATGGAGCTCGACAACTCACCCGACCACATAAGCGGGATCGCAATGCATATATGGATTTTCGTCGAATTCTAAAAGGAAGTAGGAGAATTTACATGGGAAATAACACATCAATAGACGTGCTTGGAATTGGCACCTGAAAATTGTTGATGCGAATGGGTCGCACTCTCTGTCTCCATGATGTGCTTTATGCACCGGAAGTTCGTCAGAATCTTGTTTCCGTTGTAGTTTTGGTTAAGCTTGGTTTTAAAATTGTATTTAATGAATTATGTTAAGGTATTCTTTGGACAACATAGTTTATGGGTATGGATTTCTGTCAGACGGGTTTATTATATTACATACTATTCCAATCAATAAAACCACATCTGTTTTTGTTACTAGAAATTCAAGTAGTAATTCTGTAATTCCTCTGTGAGTGATGTTAAATGGCATGCTAGGTTGGGACACATAGGGTAAGATTGTCTAAAGAGATTAGCTAAAGCTAGTCTTTCGGTATCCATAGATAAGATAGATTTGTCGATATGTGAGCAATGCCTGGCAAGAAAGGCAATGAGATTGCCTTTTGGTAAAGCCAAGAGAGCATGTTTTCCTTTAGAGCTTATTCACTCCAACATTTGTAGCCCAATGAATGTGAGGGCAAGACATGGATCTCAATACTTCATCACTTTTATAGATGATTTCACTCGATTTGGTCACGTTTATTTGATCTCCCATAGATATGAAGCATTGGATTGCTTCAAAAGTTATAGTGCATTGGTTGAGAATCAATTAAACACAAAAATAAAATCTTTATGGACCGATAGAGGACGTGAATATCTATTTGATTTGTTTAAAACATATTGTGATGAGAATGGTATAGTTAAACAGCTGGCCATTCCTTATACTTCGCAACAAAATGGTGTAGAAGAGAGAAGGAATAGGACCTTTTGGACATGGTAAGGTCAATGATGGCGCAAGCAAAGTTGACAATCTCCTTTTGGGGGGTGCACTAATGACTACAGCCTACATTCTAAATAGAGTTCCATCTATATCTGTTCCTCCCACTCCATATGAAGTATGGAAATGTGTGATGCTTAATTTGAATATTATGCACCCATGGGGGTGTGCGGCTTATGTTCATAATGTTTCTCATGAATATGGGAAGCTTGGTCCTAAGGGGAAGAAATGTATCTTCATAAGATACTCAGAGTCCTCCAAAGGATAGATCTTCTTAAGGGAAGATATAAATGGAAGTGTAACAAAAATTGAGTCACGAGATGTCATATTCTTGGAAAAGGACTTTTCAGGACGAGGTGAGATAGATAGGGATACTCATTTCTATGAAATGGAAGATCCTGAGGTCATTCAGGGTGTAAGAATCATTGATTTAACACTTATAGGACCAGACAACATAGTAAGTCTAACCCCACTTGAAGTGAGTAGGAGTGACAATTTTGCTAGATCATGTTTCTATGGAGCAAGATCATGAACAATCTCAACCTCAACGTAGTAATCGTGAGAGAATTCCCCGTCGTCACTTTGAGATTGAGGGGGAAGCTTTCATGATTGCTCATGATGAAGAAGAGCTCAAAACAATACAATAAGCTCTTTAAGTCTTAACTCTAAAGTGTTTGAGAAATATGAAGAAATGAAATTAATGGAATCAACCGGGTTGGGTTATGATTACTTTGCCAGAGTCGTAAGACAGTCAGAACAAGTGGGTTCTAAATATTAAACACAAGGCGGATGGGACAATTGACAGATATAAGGCTTAATTAGTAGCTAAGGGCTACACACAACAAGAGGGAATTGACTATGAAGAAACCTTCTCGCTTGTGGTCAGGTTTGCATTAATTCGCCTCATTCTAGCCATTGTGGCAAGAATTGATCTAGAATTACACCAAATGGACGTTAAGACTACTTTCCTTACTGGAGAGCTCGATAAAGAAATCTACATGGATCAACCTTTGAAGCCAGGTTCAAGGACGAGCCTGAAGTTTGCAGCTCAAAGATCCATCATGGTCTTAAACAGGCCTTAAGACAATGGAACCTCAAATTTCATCAAACCATGTTGAAAGATGGTTTTACAATGATGGAAGAGGATCATTGTGTGTATATTAAACGTTCAAATAACCACCTCATAATTTTATCCTTATATGTCGATGACATATTAATAGCTAGAAATGATAAGCCAATTGATAGATGTGACCCAGTGGTTATCATCAAGTTATAAATGAAAGACATGGGGGAGTCTAGCTATGTACTTGGTGTTAAGATCCTAAGGGATTGCTCAAAATGCCTCCTGGGTTTATCTCAAGAGAAGGCATTATATAAAGAAAATGTTGCCGGCGTTACCATATGCATGATTGCAAGCTTTATGGACACCCGCGAGAGAATTTGAGCCTTAGTCTTGATATGTGTCCAAGTCTCACGAAGGAAAAGAACAAATGTCAAGTACGCCTCAATGCTATTTGAAGTCTGATGTATGCAATGATGTGCACACGTCCAAATATATGTTATGTTGTTGGGTTAGCAAGCAGATTTGAATCTAATCGAAGCATAAAACACTAGATGGTAGTAAAGAGAATTTTGAGATATATAAAAGGAACAACAGATTATGTGTTGTGCTATGTTGAATGATTTTCACATAGACCAAAAACTGACTATTTTATGATGTCACAATAAAAACTCTTCAATCTCTAGTAGTTATGCCAAAAACTTGTTTGACAACATTTGTAAATACTGTTTTCTGCTAAGTGTAAAATAATATGCAATTTAAAATTGATTTTGGTCTAAATCATTGCAAGTGCACAGGTCATACAAGTAATGAAGTGGATTTTTAAGTCCGGATATCATTCCCATGAGGATTGTTTTCAAAATATAAAGATTAACTACTCTCACTACTCAAGATCATCACTATTTGAACCTCTATTTTCCGGAATATGTTGAATTTTCCAAATTAGAATCTATAACGAGATAAAGAAATTCTAAAAATACATGGATTAGAGAGTTCACTGGACTGAAATAACAATGGGAATGAAAACAGTGTTGTGACAATCTCTTTGCGAGTTTCCAAATAAAATATAAAGTATGGGACATGAACATTGGAATTGTCCACGAGCAAATTAGTATAGCAATGGATTTCTCCTAAAACCACACATTTCACTCTCCAGCTTACCACACTTTTATCTTTAGACAATAAGTTTGAAGAGTTACTTGTAGGAATTGATCCTCTTTAAGATTTGACTATTTGTCCTACTCAGTACTTCACAACCATCTTTTAGAATTGGAAATTGCTTGCCCCTATAGACAGGATAATGTAAGCCCTCTCCCAAATAGTTAGTACCTTGGCCATCAATTAGACAAGAATTCTCTCTCCCCTTGATTAGAACTCAGCTAACACAGGGTTGAGATTATTCCTCTCAATTGAGGTGAAACCTCTTAGAATTAAACTGTTATATTAGTAGGTGGATCATATGCCTTAAGAACAGACTCCTGCTGTAACCTAGGAGGGAACCTTAAAGTCAGAGGTTAGATCATCACCAGTGATATACTAGAGTGATCCAAAGAGTGAATTAGTTCAAATAATATTAGTGTATTTTACCCCCAAGTGATTGCTCTTTGCTCTCAAGTAGTCCATCTCTGTGTCACTAAGAGGGTTCACGGAAATCGGGCTTGATGATACAACTCTTTCGGGTACGAGCACGATATTTAGAATAGCTCAATGTATGAGTAATACCAGTTAAATTACTCCAATTTTCATACCCAAAACAACATTAAAATATTACAAACAATAATTCCAACAATAGATTCTTCCCAGAGGGAGCTTAGCCTTTGATACGGATCCTGAATGCGATGACTAGTTGATCAAACAAATTCATTGAATTGTAGTAAAATTGAAGAAAAAATAAATTCGAGAAAAATTCCCAGATTCCATTGAAGTTCAGACATAAATTGAAGCTTAAATTACATTCATCCAGCTCAGAATCCCAGTTCAGATCACAACTCTAATAAGAAAACTAAATCCAGAAATGAACTAAAACTAAAAGAAAAATATATACAATGAGAATTTAGCGGTTGGAAGCTATTGCATTACTCCCCAGGAGTTTCTATTTATAGGCTTAAGTCTTGGGCCCTAAAAACGAGGCAACAATTATGACGCTCGAAAAGCCCAAGAAAAATTCTGCCCTAGCATTGTTGTCGTGGTGATGTCGCAACATCATAGTGACATCGAAACGACTATGTCGTGGGTTGATTCTGGTGTCGCGACATTAGCTCATTGTGGTGAGATTTTGTTCGTCTTCGATGTCGTTGCATACGTAGTTATGATCATTTTATTTAATGTCGACATTGCTAACTGATGTCACGACGTGGTCGATTAACTTCCATAACTACTGGTGATGTCCGCGACATTGTCCGATGTTGCGACATTGCATCTTGATGTTTTGAGTGTTTAAGTTGATGTTACGACATTGCTGTGATGTCGCGACATTGAATCTTAATGTTCTGAGGCCCTCTGTTATTTTCGTGGTTGATGTCACGACATTGTTGCGATGATGTCGTGACATTGAGTGGGTCTCACCACCTTGGCTGCTTTGATATGATGTCACTACATCACTGATCCGATGTCGTGACATTGGATGTTTAAATCTCCAGTGTTCAAGCCTTGGCTGATGTCCTTGATGATGTTGTATCAATGTCGCAACATTGCTGATTTATGCTCTTATAATCTTTCCCTGATGTAGCAAAATTGGAGTTGTGGTGTTGTGACATTGACCTGATGTCGCGACATTGGAGATTTAGTGTTGTAGTCTTAAGTGATGTCGCAGCCTATGTCGTGGCGATGTCGCACCATTAGAGAATTTTGATCTATCTATTTCAACTTATGTCACGGTGATGTCATGACATTGTAGTAACTGGCATGACACTCTCCATATGATGTCGCGACATTGTTGCATTTGCTTCCCTTTTACATTTTTCTTCAACACTACGCTTCTTTTCTTCAAATTTACGCAAAAGCGATAATACGGAGTAGAAATTCCAAAATTTTAAATTAAATAATATTTTTAAGCCTGAAATGTACTTGAAAAATGGGATTAAAAATATACGAGTTTTAGACTAATCAAACTCCTTAAAACTTAAAGTTTTGCTTATCCTCAAGCAAAGAAAAGGCTATTTGTTTGTCCTTAAAAACGTAAAAATTGAACCACCAGGAGCATTTTCAATTAAATCTGCTTCGAGCTGACTCAACAATATGGCCTCAGTAGTATTTTAGTTGTGACATTAATTCTAATTAAGCTTCATTTTCATAATCCTAAAAATTTTCAATTTAGATAATTCAACACAACATGTAATTCATAATTAATAAATAGATATAGTTCTTGACTCCGTGAGTGTGTGTTAGTCTTCCCTTTATGACTAATTTGCATATTAAGTAGCCTTATGAGAGTCACTATGCAAAATGGTATTCTTTTAGAGTAATTTAGGTATCATAGTCTTGTTGGTTATATTATTCTCCACTAATGTAAGCATAACACAACCCTCAGAATCAAATAGGTCTTTTGAGCTTGTAATGTGGCTGAGGTTGCTTGGGTAGATAACTAGACATTTAAGACTCAAGTTTACCCAGACTGCATACATTTTCTCAACATTTTTCCTTCACTGCTCATCCTATTTTTATGCTAAACTAGCCTTTCAAGCACCACCAAACTTGGTCTGATGCATTTTTCTACATTTTCTTCTCCATGGATTTTTCTTTTCCATTGTTATTTTCAAATATGCTCCATAAGCTCTTTTCTGTTATTTTGTTTCAGGTTTGGAATGGTGCAATGTTTTACCTTTTTAAGCTTTCTACTACCCCCTAACAAACTTTGGGTCAGTAGCTCCTATACCAGTTGGCATTAAAGAACTAGGTACAGAACACCCCTAAGGACTTAATTACTCAAGGTCAGTAGGCTACAAGGCAAAACTCACTCCTTAAAACTATAATTATTTTTTAGCTTCTCAATTTTCTGTTGTGCACCTCCTTTAGTATAAATGTTCTCAATTGTTTTCCTTTCACATCCTTAATTCTTCTCCTTCATTTCAATTCAAATTTGTACTCCCCCAAACTTATCCTCTTGATCATTTTTTCTACACTGATCTGCAGTTTTGGGTAAATTCAAGGTTCTTTACTTAAGGTGAAACTTAAGGAAGGTTTAAGGTTATTCTTTACGGCTCTGATGATGAAACTGACATTAGGCTAAAAGTAGGTACTAAGGTATATGCATATAGCATATCAAATGGTAGGCTTTTGAAAGTTCCAAATTGTCTAAGGATGGCCTGAATCATTAAAAACCATACCTCTACTAAATCCTCTTTTTTGGTCTCCTATTTTGTCTCGATCTCTCTGTTGAATCCTCTTTTTTATTTTATTTTTTTCTATTTTGCCTCGATCTCCTTTTTCTCACCTCACTGTGGCTTCTTCTCCAACCCCAAAAAGCCTAATCTTTTAGTCGTCCTCTCCCTTTCTGATTGTGCTCCCTGTCCATCCAAAAATTCTCTCTCCTTTATTTTTTTTCCTCCAAAAGCTTTTACCTCTTTGATTGTCTAATTATCTCCTCTTAAAAAAAAAAACATTTCCCTCTTCCCTTCTCTTTCCTTTCAAAATAAACTCAAATCAAATTAAATCAAGAAAATAAAATAAGGTAAAATAAAATAAAATAAAGTAAAATAAAATAAAATAAAATATAAAAATATAAAATTGAACCTAGCCCAAATTTTGGGTCTACACATTGGCTTTAAAATACTTTTTTTTTTTAATTTTACTTTTATAATTTGTTTAGTTTTATAAAAGTTTGAGAGTGCAAAAATATAAAAAGCATATCATATGAGCATTACAAATATTCTAAATAAAATTATTATAAATAGGAAACAAAATACAATATTTTATATAATTAAAAATTTTATATTATCATTATTACATGTGAATATGTTTGTATTTAATACATTAATTACACAAATAAAAATATAATTAAAAGAAAATTGAATAAAATGAAAATTTTAAAAATAAAGACATTTTTATTAAGGTAGATTTTCAAATTTATAATTTATTTAATAAATTTATAAATTAAACGTTTGAATATTTAAAATTTCATAATCATTTACTAAAAATTAAATATCAAATTTTTATTTTTTTTTCTATTTTCAAAATTGTAGGTTTATAAAATTTTAAAATGTAAAAGTGTAAAAATAAGATTATAAGATGAAAACAATAAATATTATAAATAAAAATGATACGAACCCAACAAACTTGTGAGGAGACCCGTGATCAGATTTAATCTCAGAAGAATCGCTCTAGTGTTCGGATTGGATGGATGACCTCGACGCGTTGCTTTTAGGGAAGCAAGAACCTTGGTATAGGAGGACACCACAATCGGTGATAGAAATCCGATTGATAAGTCTTGATGAACTCTACGTAATAACTAATAGAGTTCAGAGTTAACCAGGGCAGAAAATTTAAACTCTCAGTTTATTAATTTATGGCGAAGAGAATGTATGGATAACAAGCCTATAGATATACCCAAAAATATGAAGAACAAAACAAAGATTCGGCCACAAAGGAAACTAAATATTCAGCCAAAAACTAGAAATGAAACTAACTTACTTTTCCTAAACTAAGCACACTAAAAAACGTCCACAAGGAAAGGAAACTAGATAATTTAGGGCAAGACTTGGTAATCAAATCAAATGCAAATCAGGAACAAATTAGCACCAGATTAGCAACAAACCAGTAGCAAATCAACTCCAAATTAGCTCCAAAATAGCAGCAAATCAACAAGTCAAACACCTTTCTTGGTCCAAATATGGATTTACTTTGATGACATGAACCATGTTTGTTTCCTCTTTGGAGTTGAACACGTGAGCTTCTTCCACTTGGGCATCTCGAATTAAAACATTAAGGGCTTTTTTGAATCTATTGGCTCTATCCCGTGTCATCAAGCTAAGTGGGATTTCAAGTGGGTCCGCACTCCATTCTTTAGCCATGCCTCCATCATTCCCCTCCTCTCGAAAAGGATTTGTCCTCAAATTGTCACCTGCATCAAAAGGACTCAAGTCAGTGACATTAAAAGTAGCACTTACATTATACTTACCGGGAAAATCTAGCTTGTAGGCATTGTCATTGATGCGCTCGAGGACTTGAAAAGGACCATCGCCCCTAGGGAGCAACTTGGAACGCTTTTGTTCGGGAAATTTTTCCTTACTCATGTGCACCCAAACCCAATCTCTGAGTTCATAGATAACTTAGCGACACCCTTTGTTGGCTTGTTTGACATTGTTTCGTCCTTCGCTCGATGTTGAGTCTTGCCTTCTCATGAAACTGCTTAACAAATTCGGCTTTCTTTTTGCCATCTAGATTAACAAGCTCAATCATAGGTAAAGGAGATAAATCCAAAGGGGTTAATGGATTAAAACCATATAAAATCTCAAAAGGCGAAAATTTAGTGGTAGAATGTATAGTACGATTAAAAGCAAACTCAACATGTGGCAAACAGTCTTCCCATGTTTTATGTTATTTTTAATGATAGCCCTCAACAAAGTAGACAAGGTTCTATTCACTACATCGGTCTGACCATCGGTTTGTGGATGACAAGTAGTAAAACAATAACTTGGTTCCTAACTTACACCACAAGGTCTTCCAAAAGTGACTCAAGAATTTTGCATCCCTATTCAAAACAATTGTCCTAGGCATACCATGCAATCTCACAACTTCCCTGAAGAACAGTTCGGCCACATGAGAAGCACCATTCGTTTTGTGGCATGGGATAAAATGAGCCATCTTTAAAAACCTATCCACAACCACGAAAATAGAATCCACTACCCTTGCGTCCCAGTCTAGGCAGACCTAACACAAAGTCCATTGAAATATCAACCCAAGGTTCACTAGGGATAGGAAGTGGTGTGTAAAAGCCATGGGATTGCACTCAAGATTTAGCTTGCCTACATGTGATACACCTCCCACAAATTCTCTCAACATCATGCTTCATGTGAGGCCATTAAAAGTGTTCTTGCAAAACCCCTAAAGTCTCGGCTACCCTAAAATGTCCCATCAATCCTCCACCATGAGACTCCCTCACTAACAAATCCCAAATGGAACAATTAGGAATGCACAACTTATTTTCCCGAAACAAGAACCCATCATGTCTAAAGAACTTGTCATGGGTTGCTTTTTCACAACAAGTATATTCTTTACTAAAATCTTGGTCCAAAGGATACAATTCTTTAATGTGTTCAAAACTAAGCAATTTAGCATCAAGAGTAGAGATTAGGACATACCTCCGTGAAAGTGCATCGACAACGATGTTTTCCTTACCTTGTTTGTAGCGGATGACATATAGAAAGGTTTCTACGAACTCCATCCATCGTGCATGTCTCTTATTCAACTTGTGTTGACCCTTCAAATGCTTCAAGGACTCATGGTCGGTGTGAATCACAAATTCCTTAGGCCAAAGATAATGTTGCCAAGTTTCTGAGGCCCCGAACCAATGCATCTGACTCTTTGTCATAAATAGGGTATTTCGAGTTGCCCACTTAGCTTTTCGCTAAAATATGCAATGGTTAATCCTTCTTACATAAGAGCGTGCGATACCTAAACACAGTATCACGTTGACCTGAAAGTTTTTACAAAGTTAGTTAAAAGCAGTAAAGGGCATGAGTTTATTTTTTCCTTTATCCAATTGGAATGTTTTTTCTTGCTCTTCACCCCACTTAAACCCAACATCCTTCTTGATGACTTCGGTTATTGGTGCGGCTATGCTACTAAAGTCCTTCACAAATTGCCGATAAAAACTAGCAAGTCCATGAAAACTTCGAACTTTACTTACACTTGTCGAACTTGGCTAGTCTTGAATAGAATGAACCTTCTCTTCATCAACTGGTATTCCTTATGCACTAACAACAAAACCAAGAAACACAAGCCTATCGGTGTAAAATGTGCACTTCTTAAGGTTAGCAAACAATCTTTCCTTTCGAAGCACATCTAAAACATATTTTAAATGAATCAAATGATCATCCAAGTTCTTGCTATAAATGAGAATATCATCAAAATAGACAACCACAAATTTTCCAATGAAAGCACGCAAAACATGGTTCATTAGTCTCATGAAAGTGCTAGGTGCATTAGTTAACCCGAAAGGAATAATTAACCACTCATATAAACCATATTTTGTTTTGAAAGTGATGAGTCTTTAACTCATCCATTTTTAATCCATTTATCTGACTTGTTTTCAGTATTTTCAAAGCTGTTTTAATGCCAAATTATGGAATATTTACAAAATTTGTGTTTGCGAGGGAGTTAATTCAAAGGAATATTTCCGGCTGAAAGAAGAAAGAGCAATTACCGGCGGTCTATGTTGCGACTGAAATTTGTGTGTCGCTGACAAACCAAGCAATTACCAAAGCGTCCATAACAACATTTCTGTGTCGCAACACCATAATCGATTGTTAACAATTGAGTTGGAATACATGTGAGAGACGACGAGGTTGTGGCAGAGAATGGGGAAAACATATGCAAGTCGGTTGGGAAAAAAAATGGTTGTGTTGCGACATAATCTTCAGGCTGAAGGCGGAATATGCGTCACAGTGAACCCTCGTGCTGTCAGCGACGACGATACGCAGCATGGAAGTTTGTTGGGGCAGGAAAAGGTGCTGAAGAAAGAAGTTGGTAGCGACAGAAAACTAGGTTGCGACAAAGGGTGCTTAATGGATGATCGACGGTGCAACAAGGAGTCAATGTTGCGACATACTTCAAGGCGAAAGGTGTTTTGATGTATGACGAGAGATCTTAGTCGTGACATAAATCAGCTAAACACAGAAAAGTCCTGTCGCGATAGGAAATATGGGTCGCGATAGGAAAATATGCTGCATGCAGAAAAGTGTCATCGCAACGTAACATATTTGGGCCGCGACATGCAAAACATCCTCAACACAGAAGTCCAAGTCACAACATCAAAAAAATGGCTGCTGACAAGGAAGCGAGGCTAAGTATGGTGAACTTCCTTTGTCGCGATAGACTGTTTAGGTTGGAATTGGATGACAGATATTTTTGAAGACAATGTTGCAACAAGAACGAGCGAGAAATGTTGTCGGCTTGAAAAAGATGGGTCACGACACCAATTTGAAGAAGTATCTCAGCATCACCGTTGCAACCAAGAAAACACTATCGCGACTGAAATCCAACGAAGAACATAGGAAACGGGTTTGCAACATCACGGTAGCTAACATAGCGAAACACCTTAACAAATTCAAAATACATCCCACGACAAAACTTTCAGGTCGTCACTAAGAAGACAATCTGGGCCTAAAATTTAGGGATTCATAAAACAAACATTGAAGTTAGGGCCCAAACTTTTAGGGCTCTATAAATAGAAATGACTGTGGAAAGCGAGGCAATCAGTCAGCATTGATTGAACCAGAGTACCTGGGGAGATGAGGACTCTTTTGTATTTTATTTTTCTTATTTTTCTTTTCTTCGTAGATTAGATTTAGTGTAGGATTTTTAATTAGTTTACTGGATCTGAAACAGTAAATTGTTAAGAAGTTTTGAAGTTGAAATTAAATTCTAAAATTCATTTACGATTACTATTTAAATTCAATGAACTCCAGACAAAAGATGGAAATCATTTCTTCAGTTGATTGCAGTTGCAGTGAAATTTTCTTCATCGGTATTCGGTGTGATACGTAATCCGAGTTTTTGAAGCGCAACTTCCTGCGGGAAGATCGATGTTAGTTATGGTCTTTTCTACATGATGAGAAGAAAATTTCCTAAGTTGAATGTTGAATTTATTTGAATGGTGTTGTTTTTGAAATTAATTGTCCCTAATTTTAGTAGTTTATACCCATGAAAGGACTATTATCTGACTCTGATTTCCAGGAGGCCCTCTGAGTGACACAGAAATGGAGATTCCTAAGAGCCTAGATCAGTTACTTAGGGGTATGTTAGACTAATATTGAAGAACTAATGAGCTTTGAAAGGTTACTTAGATAAATCCTCAATTTGTTCATGGTTTGAGAATGGGTTGAGTGATATATCAATTTAATCAATTAGATATCTCTCCTTGGTCTGGAAGAACGATCTTGACCCCGTGTTAGCATGAGATCTAATCAAGGAAAAAACTCACTGAGATCTTAAGGATGAGACATCATTCATTTTGTAGAAATCTAGCGGTACCACTGCCTTAGGAAAGCGAAATTTGCAGTCATAGAAATGGGTATAGTATTGGAAAACAAAAATACCAAAATCTTATAGAAATTCTAATTACAAGTAATTGATTAGAATCATGTTTAGGGAATGAACATGATCTCTGCACGATGAAAAGTATGGTTAGAAGAAGAATCCAAACTATACTACCTTGCCTCTTGACAAATTCAGATTCTAACTCGGGGGAAAATAGAATCAGATTATGATGCAGGAATTGATAATTTCACAGCAGTGAAATCCTAATGTCTATTTCGTGATAATGCGGTTCGATCTGAATGTGTTAGGATTTAATTTTGTTCCCTTTATTTTAAGCTGCCAGGATTCTAATTTATTAAAATTCTTATTAGGTTACTAAATTTTTTCTAAACTAGACGTTCAAATAGTGTAGAACTTGGGTAGTTGGGGTAGTTGAAGTTTAAATTCTTTTCAATCTCTGTGGGAACGATATTCGGACTTATAGATCTACTTTATTACTTGTACGACTTGTGCACTTGCAGTTTTTAAGACATAACTAAATCTTTAAATGAGTTCAGTAACAAAACAATTCTTCTTATGAGCATACAACTTATGGTCTTAACAAGTTTTTGGCGCCGTTGTCGTGGATTAGATAATAATCCTTTGATGATGGTGTTTTAAAATTTGTATATAGCATTTGGTCTTAACAAGTTTTTTAGCCTTGGATTGTCGAGATTAGATAATAATCCTTTGATGATGGTGTTTTAAAATTTGTATATAGCATTGGTCTTAACGAAAGCGGTTCCATTCATCACTTCTTTCCTTCTAATTTGATGGTATCCACTTTTTCAAATCAATTTTGGAAAGACCACAAAGAGCCATGCAACTCATCAAACATATCATCTAATCGAGAATGGAATGGCCCGATGCTTCTTGTTATGTTATTGATGAAACAAACGTCAACACACATCCTCCATGTCTCATCCTTTTTAGGAACCAAAATCGTAGGAACAACGCATGGACTCATGCTTTCCCTCATATATTCCTTTTCCATCAATTCACCAACTTGCTTTTAGAGTTCCTTTGTCTCCTTGGGATTACTCCTATAAGCGGGTCGGTTCGGAATGGTAGCACCAGGCAAAAAATCAATTTGATGTTCGATCCCTCGGATAGGAGGTAACCCTTTTGGAATTTCCTTGAGAAAGACATGCAAATACTATGAGAGAGACAATAAGCTAGGAAAAGTGTCAAGTTGTAGTGTTAAAAAGTGCCTCTTTGTACAAAGTACAATCATAGGCTTGTTTAAGAACAATGCTCTCTTAACCTCCACTTGCCTTTGCATGAGGTGGTTTTTCTCTATTTTTCTCCCATCATTCAATTCTGCCCTCTTTTTCTCTCTCTCATTTATCTCGGTCTCTCTTATTTTGTCTTAAATTTTCAGTCACTTTCTTTTTGTTACTCTCTTTCTTTTGCTCACTCTCTTTTTCACTATTTTCTTTTGTTCACTCTCTTTTTCACTCTTTTTCTTTTGTTCGCTCTCTTTTTCACTCTTTTTTCTTTTGTTTACTCTCTTTTTGAAATCTCACTTGATCTTCATAAACCTGACTTGGTGTCAAAGGAACAAGAGTGACTGTCCATTGGTTGTGCACAAACGAGTACTTCTTGGTGAAACTGTCATGCTTAAATTTCCTGTCAAATTGTCATGGTCTTCCTAATAACAAGTGTCAAGCTTGCATGAGCCCATCACCGCAAAGCTTCATCTTCATACTTTCTAATGCAAAAAGATATTAACACTTGTTTATTCACCTAACCCCAGCGTCATTTAACCATTCGATTTATAAGGTCAGGATGCTTACTTGTTGGCATCCACTAGTTTCTCGCGGGGGTTGTGCTTGTGACATTCTTTGCAAGCGCCCCGATCAGTAGTCACACTACATACCTTGTTTTGGACGTGGCACCTGAATTAAAATGTTCTCTGTTGCACCTCGTCATCTTCCTTAACTTGCACACTTAAGGCCCTCCTTGCCTTACTGCCTTGATTCTCCTTGGGCTGATATTCCTCATCGTCGACATCCTGCAGGATGTGCCAGAATCCACAAATCTAATTCATTGTTTGTTTCAATATCACCATTGTCCCGCATCACCATAACTCTTTTGTTCGAACATTGGCTTGCTATATGATCCTGCCTTGGCATTTAAAATACTTAATATCACGATTTTGAGTAGTGAAAGAATCGAGTTTACCTTGATTTCCTTGGCTAGTCACCTCTTGTTCTCAAATGACGAAACGGACTACATCGTTATATTCATCTTACGAAATTTAGTGACCCAGAAAAATTTCGTCGAATTCTAAGACAATCGGAATTTTTTACAATTTTCTGGGTGATAAGTCGCTAAATGACTCGGGAATGAGATTACCATAGAAAATCTCGAAGTCGAATGAAAGCGATAAGTTCATTTAAAATAAATTAAACTGAAAAGAAATAAATTGTTTCAGGGTAGAAATGACCCAAATGAGTGATGAACACGTGGTGCAAATGGGCCATGTATCCAAACTTAAGAAAAAGAAAAGAAAATGAAAAAGGAAAGTCAAACAAAAAAAAAAGAAAAAGGGCCATTTGTTGGGAAAACCGGCAAAGAGAAACGGGAGAAAGAGAGAAAGAGATGAGGGAAGGCATAAAGAGAAACTCTACCTTATCTCTAAGATCTACAGAGATCAGACCGTCATTTTTCGTTGGAGAGATAAGGAAAGTCGATCCATAACCCGAGGCTACGTGTGGGTGCAAAATCCTAGGAGTTTCGTCGAACTCGAAGTGAAAGAATTTTCCTACTTGGGTTATTTCTAGCCTAAAGGTCATTTAATGGCTTGTGGTTTTTCTTAGAGGTCATGAGAGGCCGTAAATTTCAATCCCAAATTTTTGAGACTGAGTGTAGGAATTTTTAGGAATTTTCAAGACTGTTTTCGGATAGTTCGGGCTAAATTTTCAGGACTATTTTCTTACAATCCAAGCTGAATTTTCAAGACTGTTTTTTGACAGTCAAAGCTGAATTTTCAGGACTGTTTTCGGAAAGTTCGGACATAAGATGTGCCTTATTTATTTGAGTTCGAGGTTTGGGCTATTTTGTGTGTTATTGTTGGAAAAATAAATAGCATGCCGTTATGTGAAAAAAAAAATCATGTTAATATGTATTGTGATGAATGGAAATTATATGTAAGAAATATAATTATCTAGAATTTATAAATATTGTGCATGTATCATGACATAGCATGAAATGACATAAATGCATTTCATATGCAGTGCTTTGTCCCGCGTCGAGTGGTGTGTGTGCATGGTGTTGGTTGTCGCCATTCTTGGTGAATGTGGCGAGTGACTTCGGAAATGGGACAATGTCCAAAATCGAGACCCACGGTTGTGTAAAACAATAATAATAATAAATCATATGTGTTTGGGTGAAGCAAGATGGGGTAGATCCCCCTAAGGTAGACCCAAATTGCCTGCGGTTAAACATGATCCGCAGTTTGTAGTTCGTAAAAATAATAGGAAGGCGTGCGTCGATCACGTGGTGTGACACCTCGAAAAGGCGTGGCCATGAATAAACACCGCAGGTTGATAAAAAAATTCAAGTGAACATTGGAGGGTTGTCGATAGTTGGTTATTTGGTGAAACACCAATGGCGGTTTCACACTTGTCATTCTTGGGTGTGAGGGAGTCGGTCGGGACTCGGGTTGTTGTGGGCATGGGAGTCATTTCATGCATGACACGCGGAACATTCCATATAGGATTGCATTATTTATATGGAATATGATTTGATGTTTTATGTCATTGCATGTGTATTTAGGTGGGAGTAGCCCTTGTAGGAGAATTTTTCTCTGGGCGCTGCCCCGTTATGGGACCCCTTTCAATCTGGGGGGTGTACGAGCTTGACACTCCGATGAGGCCGTGATTATGAAGGAGGCCGATGTGTGGCTTTGATATTTCCTTTGTAAAAAGTATTTTGTATAAAAGAATTGTAACTAAATTCTTTTGGGACTATTATCTAAATAATCGGGAATGTAATTATGGTAAGAGGGCCATGATCGGACTCTTATGGACTGTAAATTAAGTGTTTTATTCTCATATTTAGAATTAAATGTGAATGAATGGGTCCAGGTAAAGGGATGTATATTGGGGATATGGATTGATGGACCTTGTGTGATCAATACTACTTATGTTGAGACCCTGGATGAGTTATGATTATACTGTTATACAGGTTGTATGTTGGGTAGAGCTCTCCGAACAAAGGAGACTCTGCCTAGATTTTTTTGAAAACATGGATCCCGATAAATGGGACACAACAGTGTGGTATCGGATCACTAGAAATCCATAGGAATTCCACGGGTTGACGGGTTGTCAATGGGACCCCCTGATTTGGGGTGTCACAGGATGAACTTGGACTAGTTGCAAAACGTGTGTTGCTCCTCTTGACTTGATTCTCAATCTTGATATCCATATGCACTATATCCTCCAACTCCACATAATGTTGCAATTCCACCACATTTTGAATCTCCCGATTTAAACCCGCCAGAAACCTCTCCATTGTAGCCTCTTGATCTTCTTTAATATTTGATCTAGCCATTGCAACCTCCATCTTCTTATTATACTCCTCCACACTACGGCTACCTTGCCTCTGGTTTTGCAACTTGTACAACTCCCGACTGTAAGTTAGGACAAATCTCTTCCGCACCACCCTCTTCATCTCTTCCCATATTTCCATCGCTGGCTCCCTATTCCTCCTCTTATTCAACACTAGTTGCTCCCACCACACTTTGGCATAATCCGAGAACTCTATGACAACAAGCTTCACATTCTTATTTTCAGAGTAATTGTGACTCAGAGTCATTCTTTCCTTGGAAGGATGAAATCTTCATCTTAATGCTACCTAAATTATTATCTTCAGATTCTAACTTCTCTAAATTCTCCCACATTACCTCCACATGCTAACTGTAGAGATCATGATCAATCTCATCCTCAAAACCATCCCGCCGTATTCTTAACTGCTTCTGCAGCATCCCTGTAGCGACCTCTCCTTTCTACACCATGTTGGAGAGTTTAGTGGATGCTCGAAGCTTTGTTCTACCCTCTCATGGAATTGTTCCAATTCAGCCCTAAACATCCTCTTTACTTTACTAATTAAGGTTTCCATAATAAACTTCATGTCAATTCCTCTCGTCACACCTTGGGATGCGTCATTGTTTAGCATATTGCTACAAAAAATAAGGTTAGAAAAGAAAATAGGACCTCACAAATCGCCCTCTCACGTGTTTTCACTTAAAGAATGATTCACTCGGTTCACTCGTGTTTTCTCACAATTTATTTGCCTTTTTCTCACTCTAATGTTCTTACCACTCTTGCCATTTTCCACTCATAATCTCTCTTTCGGTTCTTTTGGAACTAATCAAACGAATATGATTTTTTTGTCAGCAAAAATTTAATCAAAACCAATCAAAAGACATGTTGGTGGCATTAACCAAAGTCAAGCCTTTCTAAAGCAACAAAGGTTAGGGTCATTAACAAAAAAAGACACCAAAAAATTTCTCAATTTTTTACCGACTTTTTTTTATACTATGGCGAGGACTTAATTTCTATCAACTAGAATGATGATAAACTTATAGGAAAAAAAAATTTTCTCGGCCTCTAGACTTTTTTTTTTTTTGCTTAGATAGGATCCTTTTCTTACTTTCATTTTTTTTTTTTTTTAGTAACTTGGGAAGGACGGTTCAATATAAAGGAAGATAAACAAAATTATATCGGGTCAAGAATGAAAAAAATTGGACTTGGGATGGAGTAGGGAATAGGTTGTGAATAAAATTGGGGTTGAGGCAGATTTAGGAAGGAATGGATAAAAGTGGTAACTAAGTTGGGTTCGAACAAAGAAAACCGTAAAGGATAGGCAAACCAAAAAAAATAGAACATGTTATTCTGATACCAAATGATACAAACCCCGTCAATTTGTGAGGAGACACGTGATCAAATTAAGCTCTAGTGTTTGGCTTGGATGAATGACCTTGACCCATTGCTTAAATAAGCAAGAACCTTGGTATAGAAGGACGCCACAATCATGATGGAAATCCGATTGATAAGTCTTGATGAACTCCACATAATAACCGATAAATTCAAAGAGTTCTTTCAAGAACCAAAGAGAAATTTAAATATCAATTTTATTAATTCGTAAACCGAAAAAAGTAGGGATAACATGCCTATATATAGGCCCAAAATGTGAAGAACAAAACAAAGATTCGGCCACAAAAGAAACTAAATATTCGGCTAAAAACTAGAAAGGAAACTAACTTACTTTTCCTAAACTACGCACACCCAAAAACGTCTTTAAGGAAAGGAAACTAGATAATTTAGGACAAGACTTGGTAATCAAATCAGCCGCAAATCTAGAACAAAGCAACAACAAATCACGAACAATTTGTTGCAAATCAAGAACAAATCAACACCAAATCAGCAACAAATTAGGAATAAATCAACAACAAATCAACTCTAAAATAGCAACAAATCAGCACCAAATCAGCTCCACAATAGTAGCAAATCAGAACAAATCATCACCAAATCGGCAGCAAATCAACACCAAATCTACAGCAAATCAGCTCCAAAATAGCAACAAACCAACAAGTCAAATGCCTTGGCTCTTGGTTCAAATTCGGATTTACTTTGATGACGTGGACCATCTTTATTTCTTCTTTAAAGTTGAACACGTGAGCTTCTTCCACTTGGGCATCTCGAATTAAAATATTAAGGGTTTCTTTGAATCTCTTGGCTCTAGCCCGCGTCATCGGGCTAAGTGGGATTTCAAGTGGGTCTCCATTCTTTAGTCATGCCTCCATCAAAAAATTATTATGAAATCAATATTATTTAAAATATTAGTATTTATTTGCATATTTATTAAATTATTTATTGTTATAGTATTTATATATTAAAAGTTAATTTATTTTAATATTTATTGCATAAAATAAAAACCTAATAAATAAATAAAAATAAATAAATGAATAAATTTAGAAAATAAAAATTCTAATTAAGTATAATTTTAAAATAAGTGAAAATAAGATATTTTTTATGAATAAAAATTATAAAATTTAATTTATTTGAAAGATAGAAATACAAAATATAAAAAAGAAAAAGAAAAAAAAACCTTTGAGAAAAAATAAATTTGTAATTGAATGTGTGGGTTGGGAGGGGATTGTGAGGGCGTGGAGGGGGGAGAGGAGAGTGTACGTGCTTGGGACAAAATATCGTTGAAAAATCCGGGTCATCGGTCGGCACAAGAGATATTGGCAGTAGAATGTCGGTTGAGGAAAAAATCGGTGGAAAATTGGTAAAATCGTCGAAATATCGGAAATTCTCGATATTTCGATGAAATTTCGAGACTTTGTCTCACGTGCGCATGTGTTGGAATTTCTAAAAAAATATCGGTAAAATATCGGTAAATATCGGAGATATATCGATAAATATCGGTAAATATCGGAGATATATTGGTAAATATCGGTAAATATCAACTATTTTGACTTAAATCAAATCCAACGGTTAGAATTAAATCACAATGGTTTTTTGACAATCCAATGACTATTTTGACTCCAAAAAATTCTATAAATCTTGCAAATGTCTGATTTATTTCTGAGCTATTAATACATCTCAAACACCATTTAACTCTCAAATTATTTTTTTTTATGATTTATCTCAATATTTTAAAGATCTTGTTATGAATATTGTCTTCATGAAGATGAGATCCTTCATCAAATATGTAATTGGAGCCACATCGATCTTCATTTGGTTTTAAAGCTATTGTAATGTAATTTCTCGATATATTATAATGAATATTGTTTTGATAAGTGTATATTTTCTTACTTATGTTTTTTATGAGTTCAACAAGTATTTCCATAAATTTCAAAGTATTTTTGTTAATTTTATCTTCTGAATGTTTTGTCAAAATATAGATTTTATAGATATTTCGAATATCCAAAGTAAAATTCAAAATCTGGGTATATCGTGATACAGATATTTTGTTTCTTAGTTGTGAGGGCGTGGAGAGGAGAGGAGAGGAGATGATGGGTGCCATGCGTGTAGAGGACTATGGGGTAAGGTAATTTTGGTATTTTTAAATGTTTATATCCTTATTATTAATTTTAGATGTTGTTATGGGTTTTAAGTCTAATTTGAATGTTTTTATGAACTTTTTGTTAAATAAAAGGGTCCATGAGACCAAGAAGCATAATTCCCCTTTTCTTTTTTGGATAATCCTTATTTCTTAATAAAAAAATATATTTATTAATAATAATTAATTTTCTAATAAATAAATAAATATTAATATTTTATAAAATTGATTTTCTTTTCCAAAAACAACTTTTATTCATGATTTTTTTTATTAAAATGTTACATTTAACTTAATACATTAATTATAAAATAAATTCATCTATAATAATTAATAATTTAGAAAATAAGTAAGTTCTAAGATTTTTTAAATATTTCATATATAATTTATTTTTTCTTATATTTATAATTTTCATATTTTGGATCTAATTTTATATTTTTAAAATTTTTATAGAATATAATTTCAAAATTTTTTAAAATAAAGCACTATTCACTCTAGTTGTAAGCTTATTTTTTTATTTAATTTTTTTTAAAAAAAATTGAAATAATATGAAAAATTATTAATATAAATTTTATTTAATTAAAAAATAATAATGATAATTTTTAAGAGTATTTAATTTAAAGATATTTGAAAATAGGTAAAAAAATTGACATATATTCACTTAAAAGTGTTATTATCTTCATTGATGGCAAAGCTGCTTATTCTCATTCAATATTTCTAGTTTTCAACAATATTATAACAGTGTTAGTACTAAAAATACCATAATAGATTATGATTGGGTTTAAAAAATAGGCGCGTATGCCCACTCCCCAATTCAAGAAGCGGGGTGAAAAAAAACACTTATAAGCGGGCCCATTAAAAGGCCGCTCCGGCTTAGGCAGCGGGGCAGTTCATGCATCCCAAAGAGTAGATGTAGCGAATCAAAATTAAATTATCTTATAAATCAAATCAAATCCGCCCAATAAGGGACGTAGGATAATTCCCGATCGCTGCTTTACAGTTCTCGTCAAATCTTCTTGATGAAGTAGGATAATTCCCAACAACTGCTTTCTAGTTATCCCTTATTAATCTGACATCAATAAGGAAAGAAAATCCTCCATCCAGCCAAGAGAGTCACATCACCCGTCATTGGAAACCTCCACTATAAATACCGGAGTCACCGGAGTCGATTGAAGATGCGCGAGACATATGCAAAACTTCATTCCTAAGTAGTTGATATTCTCTTCCCCCAGGGAAGAGCGACAGGCATCGAATGACCTTGGGCGAGCGCGGGTCATCTTGGTTTCTTTGTTATGCGGAGGTCAACGTCGAGCCGACGGACCGGCCCAGCAATTCCAGCACGCTCCATCCCAGTTCCGGTTGAAAAAGCATCATCGGTTGGCGTATGCGGCCCAGGGCAGCCGGTTTCTTTATAAATAAGTTGATCTCTCGATGGCGGTAGGTGTCGGCGCTGGAGTCTGGCGGGGCCCGCGTCCAATCCCAGGAATTTAAGACCCGAAAGCGTCTGAGATAAGCCATGACCTCTTGAGCCCACTTGTTGGAAGCCGCCTGCTTATAACGCAAAAGCGAGATGGAGGCACTCAGTCTCACGACAACGCTTAATCTGAGAATTCGACGACTCACGGGCACTAACCAGCGCCGCGGGAAGTATGACATGCCTAAGAAGGCCATAATAGCACCCCTCAGGAAGGCGACCACACCTCGGCCCTCCCGGCGGAGTAGAGCGAATCAGTAGGGCGAGGCCTGAGCCTCACGACCCCCCCAGAGAGGAGCCTTGACGAGACGATACTCAGGGAACATCGAAGCGATGAGCAGGCCCTCGCATCAACGAGGGAATGGGAGGCGATCATGGGACGAGTTGAGGTATTCAACAGGAACTCAGCCACATGAAGGAAATTGTAAAGGCCAGGAGCTCCGGACTCATGGACACTTTGGTGCTATGGCCAGAGTCCCAGTTCACAGCGAGATAGCTACCTTTGCCGAAATAAAGTTCGGGATCTGTAGTAGGGCGTTCGATGGAACGAAGGATCTCGTTGACCATCCCGAATACTTATAAGAACCGGATGGGGTGCATGGATATCAAGATTTAGGTGCGATGTAAGAACGCCCATTTATCGGTAAGGCCCGACATTGGGCTTTGGTTTAATAGAACCACGCAGACGTCGATCTCTTCGTTAGAGCTCTTCATCGCATTCGTCTCCTTCGTGGAGCCGGGACATACGAGGAATAGGTTATCACTTGCGTCCCATAAGCAAGCCCATCTGGCTTCGAGGTCTTATGTCAGGAGGTTCAGCCAGAGTCATTAAAAGTAGATGTTAAGGCGAGAAGTTAGCCCGTCACGCATTCATGGCCCAGGATTTGGGGTACGGTGGGCTTAATATTCCATCTCAAGATCCTCGGGCAAGCATGGGCTGGAGGTGCTCGCTAAAGCAAAGATGTACATTAAACGAGGCCCTCATATCGAGAAGGGCTCTTGACCTGAGGGCTTCGGGAGGCGAAAATGACGACGGACGAAGCCTGGGAGCAAAAGAGGCAGAGAGAGATCCCCCGAGGAGAGACAAAACGATCCCCAGAAGGCGAGAGAGTCGAGGCCGCTGGAGACACCTCGGCCCGAGCTACGACATCGATATTCACCTCGACGGTTCCAACTCCACGGCCAGCGATGTCACGGGTCTTGCACCGGGTGCGACGCGAAAAGTACTACGAGATGGCGAGTCCCGGATGAGGACGTACCCAACAAAGAGATAACACCGGTGTTTGTGAGTTCCATGGGACCCACGGACATCGAACGGACGGATTACGCCACAGCTTTCGAAGGAAATAGAATGCGATTCGATGGGGGGTATCTTCGCGCTGTCCTCAGCTCACAAGGTCGGGATAGAGCGACCACCGCGCCTCGGCGATGACCCGACTCAGCACCAAGCGGCCCTTAGGAAATCCATGTGATCGGGAGGGATTTGTAGGAGGTGTGGAGTCCAGCTCAGCCAGGAAGGCTTATTTGCATAACATCAAGTCAGGAGAGGTGATAGAGGTGCAAGTAGTGTCCAAACTCCCTCGACTTGACACTTTGCCATAACCTTCTCGAATTCAGACTTGGAGGGGTGTTAACACCCTCACGATGACCCTTTGCTAATAAGGGCAGTTGTGGCTAACAAAACAATCCACTGAGTCCTTATCGACAATGGTAGCTTAGCCGATATCATCTTCGCATCGGCTTTTGACAAGATGGGCATCGGAAGGGAGAAGCTGAAACCAGGCAACACCCACCTGCGAGGATTCTCTCACGGAAAATGCTACCTTTGGGGTGTCTGATTAGTGCTCACTTTTGGGAAGACCCCCATGCCGAGCTTGACAACGGCCAATTAAGATTTCTCATAGTAGATGCCCCCTCGAAACATAATGTGTTGTGGACCCTCACAGGTCATCCACCCAAAGCTTATCACATGGTGATCAAGTTTCCTACCACAAATGGAGTAGGAATGATTCGAGGGGACCAGCGTGTGGCCAGGGAGTGTTACTCGGCATCAATGAAGCAAAAAGCGGTCGACAGCATATACGTGGACGAGCTCGACATGCGAGACGAGGTAAACACCCGACCTGAGCCCTCGGAAGAGCTGGAGCCTATACAGTTGGACGATCACCCTGAACACCTCGCCTACATCGGTTCCAAGCTAGCGGAAGACCTTAGAAGCCTCCTTATCCACTTCTTGAAACAGAACAAGGATGTCTTATTTGTAGGCGGGGGAGGACATGGGAGGATTGACCCCGCCAGTAATCACTCCTGGAGACTAAACGTCAGTCCATCCTTCAAACCAGTCAAGCAAAAAAGAAGAAGTTTCGCCCCATAAAGACAAAGAGCGATTAATGAGGAGGTCGGCAAGCTCCTCCAGGCAGGTGCGATCAAAGAAGTGGAGTACCCTGAATGGTTGGCCAACGTCGTACTCGTCAAAAAAGCGAACGGTAAATGGTGACTCTGCATTGATTTCACTAACGTCAACCGAGCATGCCCTAAAGATAGTTTCCCTCTACCTCGGATCGACCTCATAGTAGATGCCACAGCCGGCCATGAACTCCTCAGCTTCATGGATGCTTTCTCTGGCTACAACCAGATCAGCATGGATCCCGACGACCAAGAAAAGACCTCATTCATCATGGGGCAAGGGACCTATTGCTATCGAGTAATGACTTTTGGCTAAAAAACGCAGGAGCTACCTACCAGAGGTTGGTGAACAAGATGTTCCAAAAACAAATAGGGACATCTATGGAGGTATATATAGATCACATGTTGGTAAAACCAACTATGGCCGAGCTCCATATAGCTCATCTGGCCGAGGCATTCGGATCCTGAAGAGTCTGACATTAAGTTAAAGCCCGGCTGAATGCGCTTTCGGGTCTCGTAGGAAGGATTCTTAGGTTTATGAGTCAGCTTGCGAGAATGAGGCAAACCAGACGAGATAAAAGCTAATATAGACATGCCATCGCCATCAAACATAAAAGAAGTCCAACGCCTAACTGGAAGGATAGCTGCGCTAAGCCGTTTTGTGTCCAGGGCCAGCGATAAGTTTCAACCCTTCTTCCAGGTTCTAAAAAAAGCCTTCTAATGGGACGCACATTACGAAGAAGCATTCGTAGCGTTAAAAACTTATCTGAGCTCTCCCCCCATTCTGGTAAGTCCCTCAAAAGGAGAGCTCCTCACTCTGTACCTAGCCGTTTCAAATTTCTCAACGGGCGCCATCATATCGAGGCAGACCGAGTCACGGCTTTAGTCTACTATTGACCGAGCTGCGAGAGGGCGGAGGAGAGGTATCAGATGGAGAAATTAATCTGGAGATTGGTAACCATAGCGAAAACTCCGCCCTTACTTCCAGAAACCAGCACCATTGAAATCTCAGCGAATACCCGATGACGGAGTCCTACACGAGAGCGAGACCTCGGGAAGGCGTGAAGTGGGCCATAGAGCTGGCGAGTTCGGCATCGAATCTGAGCGAGCCAACTGATAAAGGGTAGATCTTGGCATGCCGTCATGGAATTCACCTCGTGGAGCTAATAGGAAGCTACTCAGCGGCCTTCAACACTCCCGTTTAGGAAGTTGTCACATAGGCCGGCCTTGATAACCCGGGAGTGGTCAGGTCTGGTACGACACCGGAAGGAATAGATATCGAGATATACGCTAAGATTTGGGTTTCAAGCCTCTAATAGCAGTAGGTATGAGGCCGCCATGGCTGGGCTTAACCTCGCCCACGTTGATGGAAGTTGATGAACTAGGGGTGTCACGGTGACTTATTTGGTAGTAAAGAAAATAGAAGACTCCTACGAAGCCAAAGGCGAAAAAATGATCCTATACCTCAAAAAGGTACGGGAGTTACTTAAGAAGTTCATAAGAGTTCAGGTCAAACACATACGAAGCGAGAGGGAATTGCGAGACGGATGCCTTGTAGCAAAGTGGGTAACCTCTCAGACCTGTGAGACGGACTGTCGAGGTACCTTCAGGCCTCAGGTAGATCTCAACAGCAATGGGTCTCCCTGTCATGTCCAGAACTGAAATTTGGATGGACCCCATTGGGACTACTTAATAGAAGGACTCTTTCTTGGCTTGACCGAGAGGAGGCATCTGGCCCAGGTCGAAGTCTTCGGGTTCCTTATTCATTGGGAGCCACTTTATAAGCGAGGTTTTCACCCATCCTCAAATTGCAAGGGAAGAAGCCAACTTCGTCTTTGAGGAAGTACATGAGGCGTATGTGGAAATCACATCGGGGCTCGAACGCTAGCGGGGAAAAGTCTTAAGGCGAAGTCTTATTAGCCCTGATGCTTTCGAGCCTTGATGAACTAGTCGGGAAAATGCAAAGTTTGTCGAGAGCACGCCAAAATCTCTCACCTCCCATCGAGCCCGGCGTCGATTACAAGCCCTGGCCTTTTCGCGGTGGGGATTGGACATATTGGGGACCTACGCCCATGGGAAAAATTGATAAATTTATCGTCGTGGCGATTGGATTATTTAAGCAAATGGGCGGCCAGAATATGGCTACTATCACATAACAAAAGGTATGCAACTTCTTTTGGCATGCCATAATATGCAAGTTCGGTATCCCGAGAGCCCTGGTGTCAAACAATGGGAAACAATTCGACAATCTAAATTCGAGTTTCTATCACAGGAACAGGATTCGACTACTACTCAGTCGACTCATCCTGATCCAATGGACAAGCGAAGTCACCATAGAACCCTTAAGCGGCGTGAAGACCAAGTTGGAAGATCTAAAGGCAAATGGGTACTAATACCTCCCAGGAGTGCTAGCAGGCTATCTGAACTACGCCAAGTCCCATGACTCGGGATACCCAGATTCGCTCTAGCCTTTGGCACAGAGGCGATAGCCCCTGTCGAGATAGGATTAAAATCCCCAAGGATTGAATTGGCAAGCATAGAACATAACGAAGAGGCTCTTCGCCTAAACCTAGACCTTCTAGATGAAAAGCATGATCGGACACTGGCACCAAGACTACCAAGGAGAGACGTGGGTACTACGACCAAAGAAATTCGAACCCGGGGAGTTATAAGCAGCGACCTAGTTTTAAAAAAGCTTTTGCCAGCGAGGAAAGATCCTACACATGGAAAGCTAGGACCCAATTGGGAAGTCCCTTATATCGTGTCTCGCGTGGTCAGACCTGGTAACTACCTCCAGACGGAAGAAGGAAAAATTCTACCTCACTCTTGGAAAGCTAAGCACCTCAAACTATTCTATCAATAGACCTCGGATAAAGTATCATCAGCTTTCGGATAACAGTCTGTGTGTTCATTGATTACTTTGTTTAATTTCCTTATGAATAAAAAAAAAAGGCATATCGGTAAAGCGAGTACTTCGGCGAGGAAAGCGCTGAGAAAGTTACACGCCTCAGAATACGAAAATTCATGCTTCCCCAAAAAAAATTGTTCTTATTTCAAAGAATCTGATTGATTCGAAGAAGTACAATCGGCTGATGCCATCCCTTACATCTCGGGGAGCCGAACAATACAAGCGGTTCCTCGGAAAAAAAAATCTCAAGAAAGAGAAAGGAGGGAAAGGGAAGAGAGAAGAAGAGAGTACGACGGGAGGGAAAAGGAGAAGGAAAGAAGAGAGAGAAAAGAGAGGAAAAAATAGAAAGTGAATCTGTTCTTCTTTAAGTACATCGCCCTCTCGGGATGCATTCACAGCACGGCTAGTCATCGGACGGACCAGGGAATAACATAACTCGATAAGGGAGAGACTAGGGAAAAACACAGCTCCTAAAGCGGGGACCATGAGGAATAGCGCCCGACTCGGGATCTCGGGCACACCTCTGCGGTGGCAGAAGCGAGCCTTGGCGCTTCATCTGCCATGGGTTCTAATTACTCCCAAAAAGGGAAGAAGGTTCGAAGCATGAGCTCCATCGCAGAGGAGTCACAATTTATAAGGAAGCCAAAGCGCTCAGAAAATCGTGCAATCGGTTCCAATTCTCCATAAACCCAAATTAAAGATGCCGCGTCTTGGGGAGAAGAGTCGGAATCGGCCGTGGCGGCGGGGCCACGTCGCCCGGGAGCCGGCGACTCGGTTCTCAAAGCTCTCAGCGCTCGGATGAGGCCATATAGCCACGAGAACGGTTCGACTCGGGCATATTGGCCGGGAGCCTCGGCGACCGATTTGAAGAGCTCAGCTGCTCGGCTAAGGCCTTGCGGCTCGAAGTCGGTTCGGCTCGGGCGGATTAGCCACGGGGCCCAGTGCTTTCCGAGTTTCGAAGGCTCTCAGGCGCTCAGCCCAAGGCCTTGTAGCCCGGGGAGCCGGTTCGACTCGGTAGATTAGCCTGAGCCTCAGCCTTTCCGGTTTCGAAGAGCTGTTGCTCGGCTAAAGCCTTGGCAGGGCCGGTTCGGCTCGGGCATGTGTGTGCTGGGGCCTCAATGACCCCGGTTCGAAGAACCGGCGCTCGGCTAAGGCGCTACGGCGCGAGCCCGGTTATTTCGGGCGAGATTAGCCCATGGAGCCTCGGCGGCTTAGTTTCAAGAGTTGGCTACCGGACAAGGCCGTATAGCCATAGGGGCGAGTTCGTTTCGAGCATGCCACGGGCCTCGCGGCTTTCGGTTTTGAAGGCGCTAAAGCTGCTCCGACTAAGGCCAGCCTGAGCTAGTTGACTCGAGCGGATTAGCCCGTAAGGCCTGATGGCTCGATTTCGAAGAGCTCAAATGCTCAGTAAGGCTTTGTAGCCCGGAAGCCGATTCAGCCGGTAGTTAGCCCGCGAGCCTCGCGGCTCGATTTGAAGGCTCATTTGCCGATTAAGGCCTTGTAGCCCGGGAGGAACCGGCTCGGGCGGATTAGCCCGTGGATCCTCGGCTCGGTTTGAAGAGTTCAGCGCGCCGGTGGGGCCTTGTAGCCGGGGAGGAACCGGCTCGAGGCGGATTAGCCCATGGATCCTCGTGACTCGAGTTTGAAGAGCAACTGCTCGGCTAAGGCGCCCAGCGGCCCATGGGCGGTCGGCAGGCATATTAGCCCACGGAGCCTCAGTAGCTCAGTTTCGAAGAGCTCAACTAAGGCCTTGTAGCCCAGGAGCCACTTCAACTCAGGAAGATTAGCCCACGGAGCCTCAGCAGCTCAATTTCGAAGAGCTCAACTGCTCAACTAAGGCTTTGTAGCCTATGAGCCAATTCATCCCAGGCATATTAGCCCGCGGGCCTCAGCGACTCGAGTTTCGAAGAGCTCAGCGCTTTCGGCTAAGGCCTTGCGGCCCGAGGGGGCCGATTCGGCCCAGGCGGATAAGCCCGCAGGCCTCAGCGGCTCAGTTTTTCAAGACCGCGGCCGCTCAGCCCAGGACCTTGTAACCCGGGGCGGTTATTACTGGCGAGATTAGCCGGAGCCTCGGCTCGGTTTGAAGGCTCGGTGCTCAGCTCTACGGCTTTGCGGCCCGGGGCGGTTCGACCCGGGCGGATTAGCCCACGGGACCTCGCGCTTAGTTTTCAAGACCACGGCAGCTCAGCTAAGACCTCGTGGCAAGGCAGTCGAGTTCGGGGAAGGCGGCATAAGGAACCTGATTAGGGAGTAGCGAGGAAATAGAAAATATGGTATCCATTGAGTTTCAAATCCAGGAACGGCATTACATATATCCCGGGTTCAAAGCCCAAGGTTTAAGAAAAAAAAAAGAGCAAAATTGTCTGAGAGGCTCGAGACGTCGGGTGCGGGATCGAGCGTCGGGGGAGAAAGAAGGGCGGGCTCAGTAGGCGGTGGCTCTCCCGAATGTCGGTGAAAATGACTCTTACGCCTCTCGTCATTTGAGATATCGAAGTTAAGGTTAGGCAGGGTGGCGTTAGCAACCCTCCTCTGAGCCGTATTGACCCGCGAGTGCGGGCCTCATCCACCAGGCTTGCTACATCGCTCGAGGTCATACGGGCAGGCAAAACTTCCTGCCTCTGGAGGTCCCCTCGCAAAGCATGGCACTCATCGGTCAGGCGTTCAATAGAGCTCTCAGCCTCGAAGCCGCGACGGGGCTTGAGTCTAGCGTAAGCTTTGTTGCATTTCGTCTAGCGGCTTGCAGCTCTCCCCTAACTACTCGCTGCTCATTTCGGGCAGTTTGCAGCTCTTCCCTAACTACCTGCAGATCATCTCGGGAAATTTGCAGCTCTTCCACTGAGTACCGCGACTCGTTGCAGGCGGAGTCTCTGACCCATCCTGACCTCCTAAAGCTCTCCCTCGGCAACTCTTAAGCCTTCTCGAGCCTTCTCTTCTCTGCCCTCGACCCGCGCTCGCGCCGTCAAAGTATGTCTCAGGTTGGACTTAAGCTTCATGAATTCCTCCGTCATACTTTGCATCCGAGCTCACGGTTCAGCAGCTCGGAGGTAGAGAGCCACTTTGCTTGTAGGTTGTGGCTGGCCGACCCTCGTTCAGTTGGCCTTCGCCCCCCGAGCTCTTGAATGGGTAGTAGCGCCAATACCTGGCATAATCGATGCCGCGACTCGAGCCAAGATCAGGTAAACAAATAGGACACGGGGAACTTACGGAGCGACCTTCGCGGGGATAGAGCAGAAGCCTCCTCAAGCGAGCGGGGCACCCCTGACCTCTTAAGATCGGAATCACCCGAGGATGGGATGAGATCGCTCCGGTACGCAAGCTTAGCATTGGAGAAGCGGAGATCCTCATCCCCGTCGACTTGAGATCTTCCTCCCAGGTATTCCACTCGCGGGAGGGCTCAGCGCTCTACGCGGAGGACTCAGCGAGATGGGCATAATGATTCGTGCCCTGATAGGTGCAGAAATCCATGAAATTTGTTTCAGATTCGCATTGCTTAGTAGCAAAACTCTTGCCGATGTAGGCTTTGGAGTCGAACTGAGGATGGGTTTTCTTCATGCTAAATGAGTCTGATTGATTGGAATTGGTGTTTCCACTTTGGATTTGGGGTTTGGTAAAAGCAGTGGGTTGATGGTGACCAAAACTATAGCTGCGAGGAGAAATAAAGTGTAAAAGAACTCCTTGAAGTTTCGGACCACTGGGCTTAGGGTTCTAAGGTAACTGTAATGTCCTCGGGTCCTTTTCCTCACGCTGGGGAGGATGACCTATAGTCATTTCCCGAGCCGGATCTAGGTTTGGCTATAAAAACTGAACCCTAAGAGTTTATACAGCATTTATGACCCATTAATGTTTCAAAACAGTTAAAACCATCCACTGGATCTAACCTACAGAAGCTAATAAATGGCAACTAATTGAGCATCAGTGGATCTAGCAATAAGTATCCACTGAACCTTGAAAGTTTTCCAAATACCAACCACTCAGGGCACATCACAGGGATTTAAGCCCACATGAGAGATGTAGAAACGTAAATGAATATAGATGCATGCGTTAATGACGGTCTGAGTGTACTACCTCGACCTTCTTAATGTGGTCCTCCTCTTCAAGGATGAGGGAGATTTAGCCAAGCATCCCTTGAGTTGTCATCCTCAAAGGGGTGTTTGGCAGGTGAGAAAATACTAGACAAGGAGAGAAAGTGAAAGAAAGTTGCAGAGGCGGGAAAGTTGAAAGCTTTGGCACCAACTTTATTGATAAACTAAAAATTGTTGTTACATGAGCTTGACTGAGCTTATACAGTGCTCAGAGTAAATGAAATTACATAAAAGTATGAAGGAACAAAATTTACATTAAGGGCATTTTGGTAAAAAGCCACAAAAAGCGGTCAAAAAATGGTTAATACAAGAAAACAGGGCAGACTGCGAAAATTTCGCATGCTGCGAAAATTTCTTCAATTTCCACTCTCCCTCAGTATTTAGCTCCAATTTCCATCTGCTTTGTTCATGCAGCTTCGAGCTCGGCTCGGGTTCTTTTCATTTGAATTGGCTTGAAGAAAGTGGTACAATTGGCTTACAAAACTACAAAAATATCCACAAAATATGATTAGTAGCATAGTCGGGACCTCAGTGTATCAATTGGGTTATTTAAGTTGATTAGTACACAAAAAGTGCTCAAAACCTACAATAAATAGGCATTAAAACAGCACTATTTGGGCACTAATCACTCCTGCAAACCAGCATTCTTGATCATTTACTTGATAACGAAAGAAGAAGAAGCGAGACGGTTAAGCTCATTCAAAAGGAATGGTATTTTCAAGAAGTATATGAGTAAGTAATGCCCTCCCCTCAGTGTGAATGCTTGAGACCCTGCATAACAACCAGCTTGGGAGAATAAATGCCATATAAGACCAAGTTTCAGAAGAGTATCTATCCAAGGGGTCGGCAGAAACTTCCACCAAAATCTAAGTGTTTATGTGATCAGTTTTCAACAATAACTTGCTAAACTGCTCTCCCCCCAACCAAGCTACTGCCAAATCCTAGCACCTTGACTATCCTAAATAAATATGGTTCCTCTCTTTTGCCATATTTCTTTTTGTATCGTAGGATGCAATGCTGAGAAATCGACTTCACCAATGTCCATATAACGGGGGTCCATCAATGACTCCCAACCAATTAAGGCTTAGGGCATCAAGTCATGAGGATCTCTCGACCACTAACTCCTCGGGTTTCGCCCCGAACTCCGAATGAATTCAAAATTCCAGCACCTACGACTCGCTAAACCTTACCCATCCACCCATGTAGCGAGCATAAATTAAATTGGCTCCCGATAACTAAGGCTTAGGGCACCGGGCTTTAAATACTTCATGGAAGTGAACTGTACTTGCCAAAAAATACCCTAGAATTTTATAATAATTTTATTATATATTCTGGGTATGAATTGAGACAAACTTGGGTTTTTCCGGGAAAAATTGATAATTGATAAATTATGAAATATAAATTGAAGGCATGAGCATATGATTTAATATTATATGCTAAAATGAGAAAATTGATTGAACCGAAATAACCCGAGTGAAAAATGGCAAATATGAAGGGTGGCAAATAAGGACCTAAGGGTCAATTATTATAAAGAATAAATGTCTAGGTGAATTTATGATAAATGAATGGCGAGTGGAACAATAGGAGACTTAAAGTAAATAATGGGTTTGAAGCCAAACAAGGCCTTATAGTAAGTGACTTAAGACAAAAATGGGAAATGAGAAAAGGGGTATAGGTAAACATGGCCTTACACTTAGGATTGATTTATAAAGACCCAATGTGGTCTTAGGGCATTTGAAGAGCAAATCCAGTTTTTGAAGGAGAAAGGGGAGAAAAAAAGGGGAAAAGCTAGGGTTTGCAAGGAGGAGTGGCTTGGGTTGGCTTGCTTCTCTTTTCTTGCTCCTAAGGGACCAAACAACATACAAGAAGATATTTGAAGATGGTTCAAGGTAAGAAAAATCAAAACCCTAACCTCATATTTTGATTTGGATTTTGGGGAAAAGCCTGGTGAAAGAAAAAGGTTTTCATTGATTCTAAACCACTTTTGGAGTTGTTTGGAAGGGGATTCCATGGTGATTTTGATATGGACCAATTGGAGAAGATTGGTGGATGGTAATTAGAAAATGCCAAAAATTAAACATTTCTAGGCAAAAACCTGTAGGGTGTGCCGTGCAAGGTTGGTACATGCTAGTCTGAGTTGTTCAGCGACTACTGTTTGACATGTTTAATGCAGATTAAGTCCATTGTTCGTATATCGATGTCTAGGGACCCTAAGAAATGAATAATAGGGGTTCAAATAAGGATAGAACTAAGTGAAAAACATATTGTACCTCGCCGCCTCGGCAAATTCGTCTTCGAGCAGACTTAGTGTCTTAACCCAAGACTTTTAACAAAAATAAATTTGTAATTCACTAAAATTGTTTAACAATTGTTTATCCACTAAGAGTGGCGTGAATATTATTGACTAGGGACGGGTGATGATGCGCTAACCTGGGGCTGAGATGAAAGAGAAGAGGAAGCTAGATTCGGCAGTTTCGGTTTGTTCTGCGACACATTCTTATTTCAAGTATTTTTGGTAGTTGCAGTAACTATGAAATGAAGTCGTGAATAATTATATGGAATAAGTACATAGATTGAGTATATCCTTGAAAAGACGATATGAAAGTGAATATGAAATTGAAATGTGATAATTGGCTGAATAAATGTGAATAATGATAAGGACGGGATTCATCAAACGGAATCTGTCATAAATGTGAATTGAATGATATCGAATGAACCGCCTGTCGGGATGCACCAATCGGCATCCGTCAGAAGGCACCCCGAAATTATCCAATGTCCCACTTGGCGGGATGCACTAATCGGCATCCGTCATGATGGCGTATGGCATTGAAAATGTCCAGCTTGGCGAGATGCATCGATCGACGCTCCCGTCGTGATGGCGTATGGCATTTAAGTGATTCCACATGTCGGGATGCGCAACTGGCATCCGTCATGATGGGAGGCGAGCTAAGTGATACCACGTGTCGGGATGCACCAAACGGCATCCGTCATGATGGAGATCGAATTGTTAAATGTATAAGCACATTCAGAGATGATAATGGGGCGGGATTCATCGAAGCAGATCTTGCCAAAAATGTGAATTGAATGAGTCGAGGTGAAATAGCCAACATTGAGTGTAATGGGATTTCATGTATATGCGTAAATCTCATAAATTGAATTGTGAATTGAATTATTGCATTGAAAATGCATGTTGTTATATGATAAATGACTTGAAAAACGAAAGCATGCAGAATTGATTAGCATGAGTATATGTTGATATAATAGACATGGTTTGATGTTAAATGCATGTCGAGTTAAATTTGAATATTGAAATATAACTGTATAGAACCACTAAGCATGAAAATGTTTAGCGTATAGTTTTATCTATGCGCAGTATCGGAGTAAGCAAAGAAAAAGAAGGCCCGAATCGTAGAGTCATAGAGAGAATGCAGTATAAGTATATACTCAGAAGTAATTTGCATATCATCTCTTTTGAGCAAGTGGTACATTTTGTAAACAAAAGGGTTAAACTCACAGACCTTGATTTTGTATATCATTTTGAAAAGACATGAATGTCTTCGCTATAAATGTATTTTTTAAATGTTTATGGAGCTCTTGAATTGCATTGAAAGTGTAAATAATTATGGAAGCACTAGCTGACTTAGCTTCCACAACGAAATGACATAATAAAATGTTTTGACAAGATAATCGAAAACGTCGGAGTAAACTGGGTTCCGGTTCGGATCCGCCATTCGAATCTGGTAGGGATTCGAATCGCTACATTTTGAAAAATAAGAATTTAATAACACGGAAAATAAAGAAATAAGCGGCGTCAGAGTTTCGGTTCGGACTCACCATTCGGGTCGGATCGGGCTCAGGGGTCGCTACAGAACCACTCGGACTGTGCTCGGGTTTCAAGGTAAAGCGTTGCGGCTTTTTTTTCTTCTATTTTCTCCTTTTTCATTTTCTTCTATTTTTCTTTTTCTTCTCTCTTTTTTTTTTGGAAGACACATTGGCCTTCTATACTAGGGAACCATAACCTTTTACAGGTGGTCAACGAAACTAGGGTAGGTTTGCACGATAAGGGAGTTATGCAGTTTCTCAGGCTATTATAGAAGCGTGTGCGCGGTGTGTATTGGCTTCTTTCGAGGTGGAAGAAAAGATTGAATACCAAGAGACTTCAGGCGACCAACCACTTAATCATGCATGGAACTAATCTAGCATCTATGGCATTGGGCGGTGTTCTTTCAACTTATAGGCTAGGCAAAACCATCTGAAAAAAATAGGCGAAATTATTTGTAAATGAACCAGAGAAACTTAAGTCGATCAATGTGTAATAGTGTATATCACTAAATTTTTAGATTTTCAAAAACAGCTTTCTCAAAAAGAAGCAAAAAGCAAGCCACTAAACATACAAAATGGGCTTTGCTTACGCATGCAGTAGATTCGAAAAGTGTAAAACAACTAATATCTACAGTATATAAAAAATCTTTCCTTCACTAACTCTCCTGACAGGTATTGCCATTGTCATGATGAGGTGGTGTGGATTGAAGGTAATTGAGAGTGCTACCTCCTTGAGTCGGTAGTAGGTGAAGGGGCATCCTCGGTCTGGACGAGTGAGGAATCTTCTTTGGAGGAGTGAGCAAATTCTTTTATAGCGCTAGGACGCGAGAACTGAGGGGTTGGAGGTGGAGGTGGCACCGGTCTTGCTGGAGTAGGAGCGGGAACAGTCTAAGCAGGTACATATGGGGAGATCGTAGGGAGGCCCAGGTGACTCTGGATCTGCATGAGTATAACCTTATTCTATGCGAGTGTGTTTGGTTTAAGCCATAGCGGCCATCAGTCTGAAATCATGTCTTGTCAGCGAGGGGCTGCATGGGCGATCATGGCGATCTTTCTTTGTAGTGGAGAAACGTCGGCTTGCATCCATGATGGTTAGAAAATGCGTGGAGTGGAAATGCGTGATATCTTTGCGGTGGCGCGAAGTGCTCGCCTTGCGGCAGTTTGGAGGGCGTGCTAGGGCCATGGGGCTCACAACTTGAGAGGCGAGTGGGCGACGATGGGCCCGGAGGGAGCGGGACCAGGGTGCTGGGCTGAGGCTCCCAAAATGCTCTCCCAGCACAGGCACTCCTCGTGGGAATATCTGCAGGTGGCTAGTCCTCGGCTGGAAGGGGAACAGAGTGGGGTATAAGCCGCCACCGGTCGACGGGAAGGCTGGCCTCAGAGGCACGACGGCGCTCCAATCTAGGCTCATCAAGGAAGCCCAAAAGCTCAAGCACTTGGCATAGGAGCCTTGGGAATAAGAAAAGCGTGGACTCAGCTCGAGATAGACTCCTGCGATGGACCTTGTCCTCGAAATGAAACAAGGCAGCCATAATAAGCTCCGCTGGACTTAACCAGTAGCCCTACGAGATCTGTGAAGCGGGCCTCCCAGATGGCTCCTCTCGTACGAGTATCTTTGAAGTGGGAAGATTAGACCGCGAGATGTGATCGATAAGAAGCGTAAAGCGGCGGGGGCTGCCTCTTGAGCAGGCCGTCAGACGGTGTGTCCACGGAAAGAGACGGACCTCTCCACTGGGCAAAGTTAGGCCCACTTGCCTATAATGTTGAGTTGGTGAGGACCAGCAAATTAGATGTAGCGGTGATATCGGGGCCACTGAGTATCCCGAGGCGGCGATCGATGGAGAAATGAAGCCGGTTGGGTTGGGCACACTTTGGATGTCATCATGTGGTAGAACTTCGATGACCACTCGGGTAAGAAGCAGACGAGGTGTCATGGCAGCTTGAGAGAGTACCTTTGCACTAGGAGCATCGAGTCTCAGAGCTCCGGGTCTACGGAAAAGGACAGAAAATCATAATAAACCTCGTCATGTAAGTCCCTCTCACTGCAGTCAACATTCCCTGGAATAGGGTTGCAGTGGAAGAATGGCATGGATGATGGAGCGGGGATAGGTCGGAGGAGGGCTCCAGGCGGGGTACTGATGAGGTGGTGGCTGTGGCTCTGGGCCTTGAATTTGGAGGACTCCCACAGGCGAGGTCCGTGCCCTCTTTCCCAGGCAGCGGGGCTGTCAGGGATGCTTTGGATGTGTGAGAAGGGTGGAGTGGGCCCGACCTAGTGGCGTTATCTCTCGAGGCGGAAAACCCAGCGGAGGAATCGTCGGCGTGCGCCTTGACGGCGGCGAAGGCAGTGCGCGGGCGCGGCGGTAGTAGGAGGGCCGGCTGGCCGAGGCCGCGGTGGAGGAATGGTGAGAAATTTGGCCGCCGTGAGGAGAGGGAGCAGTGCCGGGCCGGCACTCTGTCGGGATCTACCATATTAGCTGAGAAGGAAGAAGGGGAGGGGGCTCACGGAAGCCGGAATCGGATGTGAAATAGAAGAAAATGAAGAAGGAAAAGGTTTATATAGGGAGGAGATGGAGTGAAGGTCGCAGCGATTAATGGCCTTAAAGTGCCTATTAATTGCGGATCAAAAGAAATTAATGGTGGGCACAGGAAGCGAGGAGGTTTGCAGCGAGACAAGGTCGGGGAGAAACGGTGGGCTGGGATTTTGCGAGTACTGCAGTTGCACCTGCGCGAAATTTTAAGCAGCTACTCCCACATACATTTCTGACACATAAGCGGAAGACTAAAAAATGTGAGGAAGCTTGAACTTGTAAATGAAAATTTTACAAAGGAAAACAATCCAAACAACAAGGGACACAAAAGATTACAACATTAAATGATAAAATTAAGTGATACTTTGAGATACTACGAGAGTGCCAGATGTATTAATTTACGGGTTTCATGGGAGTCGAGGAGGATTTCCTCCTTATGCATTGAAATGTTGAAGCGCGCATATAGCTGGCTGCTTTGGCCGTGACCTTGAACATTCCGTTGTCTTTAGCATTGAGCGGGTCTTGAACCATTGAGGAAAACTTCTTGGATAGTGAATGGCCCAGTCCATCTTGATTTAAGCTTGCCTGGAAAGAGTTGGAGCTTGGAGTCGTAAAGAAAGTATGGTCCTTTTGGAAATGTTTGCGAGCTATCGGCGATCATGCCACTTCTTCAACTATCTTTTCAATTTTGTTAAGGTAGGCAACATTTCAGTTCCCAGCTTCGTTGATATCGAGAGGCCTTTTAGGACTAGCCTCCTATGTCGAGTTCATTTTTTTATTACACGAAGCCTTGTATTCAATTTCTGCAGCGAGGTGTGGGGCTACCATAAACCAGCGATAAGGAGACATGCCTAGAATTGTCTTGTAAGACATCTGTATGCCAGAGTCAAGCGACAAGAGACCCGATCACTTTTATTAGAATTTACCACTTTCATCGATGTGTGTGATCTCTGTTGTTGAGTTGACAGCCCGCTAGTAGAGATAAGGTATCAGGTGGCTACTTTATGCTTGACACCATGCTTAGAGAGGAGTTCCATAAAAGGTTTGTTGCATAAATCGACCTCCATCACTAATTATGGCTTTGGGGACCCCACGAATCGGTCTCATTCTCCTTGAAAATTTCATACTCCACCACAATAGTTTGATGCCATCTTGAGCCTTGACAGCGACGCATGGTGACTCCTATAAAATGTAGGTATCAAAGGAGAAGGGAATGGTCCATGAATCATCCCCCATCGTCAAAGAAAGGTCAGCTTCACCAAATCGGGTTTAAAAGGCATCATGTGGCGAATCTTTGACCTTGTATTTGTGCGTTGCCGCACATGGTATGGGCATCCTTGAAAGAGAGGGCGGTGAAATCATTTGGGACATCTTCTAACGGAGTTTGGGAAGCAAAGTGGCCTCCCTGGGCATTCTCTTAAGCGTGGCGAAAGTTCTGGTTGCTGCAGCTTGGGCGCACACCTTCGATTGCTATAGTGACACGATGTTGTACCAGAATGGTTCCTCCCGATAATAAGATTGAATTTTGCGAGAAGAATTTCTGTCTTATTGCTTTCCAATCACAGTAGCTCCCCTTTGGCCAAATGATTTACGATGTGAGGCATACGGGGTGCCTCCTCGACTAGGACGTTGACTCATCAAAGGAACTCATCATTGATCGGAGGTTGTAGGTGTTGTGTGCGATTATTAATCTCGATGGGTGATCGAAACAACATTTCTACACCCTTTTGTCCACTGATTTGCGGAGTTAAGCTCACTATGACGGGAGAACCGCTCGATAAGCTATATAGCATTTTGTTTTGGTGACGGGTACTTGAGAATTTGAGTGATCCGTGAGATCTTGTATGTCAATGACGAATAAACTCGAAATTTGTCCTAGGCGTAGACCCGCGCGGCCCGGCTCCTTTTCTATGGTTGTATAATTCCTCTGTGCCTCATTCAGTGTTTTTCTTGCATAATAGACCACATAAGGCTTCCCTCCTTCCCTTTGTCCGAGAACTGCTCCAATGGCCATATCGCTTGCATCGCACATCACTTTGAAGGGTAATTTCCAGTTAAGGGCTCTCACTATTGGTGCAGTGGGCTTTAAGCTCCTCAAAGCTCTTTTAGCGGCTTCACATCAAATAAATTTGGCATCTTTTTCTAGCGATTTTATACGGAGGCTTGTGATTTTAGAAGTCATGATGAACTCATAGAGTGCGCATGCAATTGTAGTCTTGATATTTGTAAGGGAAGCGGTTTGGAAATCAAGTCGATTTGCCTTATCAACTAATCCCTTTTAAAGAGATAACGTTTTAATACTATTCCCTGGCTGACCATAAAGTGGCATTTCTCCCGATTTAACTTGGGTTCTTCTCTATACACCTATGCAGGACAGTTTCTAGGTTGATTAGGCATTCTTCAAATCTCCCAGAAGTAGGCGCTAATGTCATCCATGTAAACTCAAATAATAGAGCTCTACGAATCACTAAAAATACTTAGCATCCCTAGCTATTTGAAATGTAAAGACATTACCTGCAGGTCAAGGGCATTCTTCGTATGCATATGTGCCAAAATGGGCATGTGAAGGTGGTCTTTTCCTAGTCTTGGCCAATTTCTATTGAAAGTAACTGAATAGCCATCGAGAAGCCGGTATAAGGGTTTACAGAAGTCCTCTCACAGAAGCTGATCCATGAAGGGTAGGGAAGTGATCCTTCCTAGTCACTTCACATTCGGCCTCTATAATCAAATACATACCCTCCCGATTTGTGGCAAGGCGGTGGGCATCTCTTCGTTTTTCGTTATGCCTTGTGGATTTTTGGCTTCTTGGCGCACTGGGTTGGACTCGGCCGGGTGCTATACGATATAGGGTAGATAATACCGAAACTACTGGCGTGATGCCCGGCTCTAACCACTTCTTGCATATGTAGGTTCAGTCTTCTCTGTGGCTGCCTTACTTACTTTGCCTCCTCCTCTATGTAGATGTGATGGGTGCAAACTTAGGGCCTAACCTACCCTTTAGATCAGTAATCTTCCACCCCAGGGCTTGCTTGTTCTCCTTAGGATGTGCGGCAAACTACCTTCTGTGAGGGTCTTGCTTGGGGATGAAATGACAACTGGACACTACTCCTGCTCTTCCAAATAGGCATATTTCAACTCTACAAGTAAGGGTTTGAACTCCAATTTCTAGGGTTCACTGGTTCCTTCCTCAATTATCAAAGGCAGAATTTCTTGCTTTTTCTCTGTGCCTGTCTGATTTCATGTCCTAGGCTTCTTGTTGCCCTTCGAACCTCGGCCAGTTCTTGATCAGCCAAATCCACCTTCCTCGTGAGTGACTGTTCCTCCGAGTTGTGTCGATGATCTGAGCTTCTTGAACCATCTTCATGATTGCATATGCTTTTGCTCAGTGGAAGATGTTGAGTTCAAGGATCATGTTTGAAGGTGAGTTGCATAACACCATTTCGACAATTGATAATCGCATTGGAGGTGGCCAAGAATGGTCTCCCTAGGATGATAGGCACATAGTTGGCCTGACTACTTAATTTGGTTACGTATCAAGTACAAAAAATCCTTGGATAGTAGAATTTGTCCATAGATGAGAACATCTTCCGCATCCTTTTGGTATCTTGATGGATATATCCGTAAGAGACAATGTGATGGAGGTGGGCTTTAATTCTCCCAACCTGAGCTACTTGTACATCGAATAGGGGAGAAGATTCACACTTGCACCCAAGTCTAGTTTTCTACGCCGTGCCTCGATAATGCGAAATGGTTGGAATGACCGGATCTTTGTACTTCGCTGGATTCACACTTTGGATGATCGTCGCCTTGATGATCGAAAGACTTTGTATCGACATTCATTGCACCCGCTGTACAGTTCTGCCAAAATTTTTCATTAGTGGGGACTTGTTTGATCATGTCAAACAGGGGGATGTTGACCTTCTGCTGCTGCTTACTTCTAGTATTTATTTGATTAATATGCTTTTAGCTTTTTAGTGCTTGAGGGAAAGGTGGGGGTGTGCTATTTTTCTGAGTGCATTTGATCACCACCTCTCCCAGTTCGGTTTCTTCGACTTCATCATGCTTTTCTTGCTTTGGGTCTTGTTGTTTGAGCTCCTTACCACTTCTCAATGTGATGATTGCCTTAGCTTCATCCATCTAGGGTGGCTCACTAGGAAGGCTCATTCATGTAGTCCTGGGGTTTGGTTTATTAATAGGAGATTTCCCTTTTCACTTTTCTTCTTTGATTGGACATATGATATTAAATATAGTAGGTTGTCTCGCTATTTTTAGAGGCTGGCTTGCGGGCTGTCATGCTTCAAGAGAATTGCAGTGCGGGTTGCTCATTTTCTTATTGAGTGTGCTTTCAGCGTGTCAGTTCATCTTTGATTGGCTGAGCATTCAACGCCTTTTGTTTCTTCCACAAAGTTGCCCACCACCTTACTCGAGTTCATAATGACATTCATTTGGAATTAGAGATGGTGGTGTTATCAGCCCCAGGCTGGATGATCCATCTTTGCTATTAATTCGGCATGAGGCACATAGGAGGAGGCTTTGGTTTCCAGGGAGGGTTTGGGTGGTTCTCAGTTGGGATTGTAGGTATTGTTAGTATGGGGTTTGTGGCGTTGGCTTGTGTGCCATACATTAGGCTTATTTTAAGCGCTAAAGTCTCTCTTGAAGGCACACTTAGGCGTGCTCACATCATAGTTTTCAGTGGGTGATTAGGCAACATGGTTGGTTAAGTGGGGAGATGCCTGGGTCCTTTGCTCAAGTACCTGTGATTCCTCATTTCAGCTCTGAAACCTCCTTGCAGGGTGGAATGAAGAGCTTTGCTTTTGTCTCCATGTCCTCTAAGAGTGAGTATATGCCTCCCCTTTGATTTGTGCTCATGCGTTTGTCTCCTAGGTTGAAACAATCCCCCAAGCTTCCGGAGATCTCGGCTACATAGTTGAAGTCCATGGCTTCATTGGTTACTCAAGAAATCCCTCATAATCTCCGATCACTTGCTTCATGAGAGGGACATTCAATCTAACAAAGTGGTTGTTAACATCTTCCATGTATCAAAGCATGGTGGGCGTACATTGATAGTTTCCATATATCTCAATGGTGTTTAAGACTTCATTATCATGTTTGTAAATCATATAAATTGCCTCTTATTTGATCTATACAGCGAAAAGACTTTTCAAAACTATTCTTTCTACTTGGCTCTTGATTCAAGATGAGGTCATGGCATGAAGTGACCAAATTTTGGCTTTGTCTTTGGGGTTAAGGAAAGATAACCCGACTTAAGCATATCATATCGATTGCTCCCTCCACAAAGTTGTGCGAACTTCTCCATCTCGGATGTGTGCTGTTCTCTCATTTTCCCATACCATGGAAGGTGGAATAGGGACTTAGTCAAACTGATAACCAATCTTCTGGGGAGGTACAATACATGAGGGCACTCACCCTTAGGGGTATATATGATCCCTCCATTGACATGTAGGCATTGGGGTTCTTGGTATCCTGTGACTCTGATGTTTGCTCCTCAGTGGAGCTCATTATGATTACTATGTAAGGCGACTTCAGCCTGTTCTTGAGAAGCCTTTGGTTCTCTCTAGCACTGTGAGTGTTTCTATCCCAAATGTTATAAAATCCTAGGAACATAACACACAGCGAGAAACAAAACAAGGCTACCAAAGGGTTATAGTTGGTTAAATTTTAAAAGCAAATAAAAGCTGAAATTACTACACGGTATAAACATGCAAATTTCCCCTATAGTGAACTGTAAATGGGGGATAATGGTAAAATATAAAAGGAATGAGAATTCACCAACTTGCCGTGATGGGATCCTGAGACTGGCTGGCAACTCTCCACTCACACTTCGGCACCATCCACTGTACTTGAGGCGCATTTGATTCATGCAATAGGTGCTGAGATAAGCCAAAATGTGTATCCCCCAAGTTCTGTTAGTAAGCGGAGAACTGCTACTTGGAGTATAATTGGCACAAATTGAACTCGGGGATGGGTTTTCTTCATGCTAAATGAGTCACGAGTTGATTGGAATTGGTGTTTCCACTTTGGTTGGGGTTTGGTAAACGGTGAGGTTAAGTGTGATGAAACTATAGCTGCGGAAATAAAGTGTAAAGAACTCCTTGAAGTTTGGGACCCGCCCGGGCAAGGTTCCTAAGAGTGGCCCCAGCAATGTCCTCGGGTCCTTTTCCTCGCGCTAAGGAGGATGACCTATAGTCATTTCCAGAGCCGGATCTAGGTTTGGCTATAAAAACTGAACCCTAAGAGTTTATACAGCATTTATGACCCATTAATGTTTCAAAACAGTTAAAACCATCCACTAGATCTAACCTACAGGAGCTAATAAATGGAAGCCCCAATTGAGCATAAGTGGATCTAGCGATAAGTATCACTTAACCTTAAGTTTGCCAAATACCAACCACTCGGGGCACATCCACAGGGTTTAAACCCACATGAGATCTGAAACGTAAATGAATATAGATGCACAACGTGGTAATGACAAGAACTGATTATCTTACCTACAACCTTTAACCAGTGGTCCTCCTCTTCCAAGGATGAAGGGAGAGATTTGGCGAAGCATCCCTTGAGTTGTCATCCTCGAGGGTGTTTGGCGAATTGAAAATCTGACGAGGAAAGTGAAAGAAGTTCTGGAGGCGGGAAAATTTTAGCTTCCCGGCAAACTTTATGATAAACTAAAAACTGTTGTTACATGAGCTTAACTAAGCTTATATAGTGCTCAGAGTAAAGGAAATTACATAAAAGTATGAAAGAACAAAAATTACATGAAGGGCATTTTGGTAAAAAGCCATAAAAAGCGGTCAAAAAATGGTCAATACAAGAAAATGAGCGGAGCTGCGAAAATTTCGCGACTGTGAAACCACCTGCCAATTTCCTCTCCTCGTGCCCCAGCTCGATTTGTCATCTTTATTAAATGAAACCGGGCTCGGCTTGGGTTCTTCTCATTTGAATTGGCTTGAAGAAAGTGGTACAATTGGCTTACAAAACTACAAAAATATCCACAAAATATGATTAGTAGCATAGTCGGGACCTTGGTGTATCAATTGGTTATTAGTTGATTAGTACACATAAGTTCTCAAAACTGCAATAAGTAGGCATGGCAGGCACTATTGGGCACTATTAATAACACCTCAACAACGAGCTGACCCTCCCCGAGGAATCTTTGGCCTTGGCAGTAGAGGCAGAGCGAGGTTGCGAACTTGGCGCTCTTTGGACTTCGGCCGGAGATGGCGACACTTACTTCCCCGAGGCGTAGGCGGAAGGCGATGAGTCCCAAACCTCGGGGCCTTGAATTGGTGGCTCCCTTTCAAGGGAGTCCCGAGGTTTCAGCTTCACACTCTGAGACTCCAGGAACCGAGTCTCACTAAACTTGAAGCTCTCCCTTGTGAAACGACAGCGGGAGGCCTATCGTGGAGAACTTCATAACGGATGGAAGTGAAGGCCTGAGTGAAAGTCGGGAAGACGAACTTCAAGGATCTGGAATGCTCCAGGCTGATAAGCTCGAGTAAGCACGCACGGAAGACATTTAGCCAACCGGCTACGACCCTGTCTTGGGCTAAGATCAAGGCCCGAGCTCACTGAAGAGCACACCTTGATGCAAAGTGCAAGGATACGCTATATATTCTATGAAAGCTAGACGAGCTAAACCGCCAAGCTCCGTAGATTCTCGGGAATTAGTCCGGTATTACAGGAGCCTTGATGTGTCTTCTTGGTCGATGGGATCATTACTCCCAATTGCGACCTTGACAAAAGTAGCATTCCTTAGGAATTTATGGGAAGGCGGGAGATCCAGGATGATCGACCAAGCATTAGGCAGCTTAGATAAATAAAGGCCCTCGGCTTCCTTCACACTAAAGTGCAGAGCAGAGCTATCTTGCAGGAACACCCAAGCCCTTATCCACTAAAGACAACTACTTGGCCTAATCGGAATGCAAATTGGGGCGAAAGTTGAGAGGGCAGACGTTGAAATGTTGTAGACCCTTTTATAAAGAGATCGCAGAGGAAAACGGAGGTCATTCTAGGAGAGCCACCTCGAAGAAACACCATCGGCACCCAGACAACATAAGTCAATCGTCAAGGGACGAGCACGAACGCCAAGGGGGCACATGTCGTCTTGCGAAGACTTCCCCATATAAAGGCTCAACCCTGCTAGGACCCACCGCCAAGGCGTTCTGCACGACCGACCTCAGATATTCAGACCCCACAAGGTATTTAATCTCATCAATTTTATCCTTGCCTTTGAGGAAGGAGAGTTCCGAGTCTCGAAGAATGACCACGGCTAGCGTTGGACTTTCTCACCACCAGGTCGTCTGAACCGGATCTGTAGAGGAATCACCCCCTATCTGCATAAGAAAGAGGAAAGACCGGACCATGGGAATACCCACAGTTGGACGAAACCTAACCAAGCTAGCCGAGCGAAGGATAAAGGCGTCTTAGGTCTAGGAACAAGCAGATGACCTCGGTAAAATTATTACAAAACACGAAAGAAATTGGACAATGATCAGACGAAGCCCGAACTCACAGAAAAGCTTGAATATCGAGGAGAACCTACTTGCTGGTGAGAGGATGTTCTCGAGGAAAGCTAGGAAAACTGGGAAATAGTCTGAAAAGTGAAAAGTCATCATTATCACAGAACATTTGACGGTGACAAAGCCTTAACCAAACCAGCCCAGAGCGACTATGTGGAAGTCGCACCAGTTCAAGCGATCTGACCTTTGCCATGGCTTCGCCGTAACCAAGGGCTGGGGGGCAATTGATTGGGTTTAAAAAATAGGCCGCCTTGAGCCTTCCCCAGTTCGAGACGGGTTGAAAAAAAAAAAGAACCTCGCGGGCTGATAAAGGCGACTCTGGTGTAGGCCCCAAGCGGAGCCAGTTCGCCATCAAAGTAGATAGCGAATCCCAAGAGTCCATATCCTATAAATCAAATCAAATCTCCACCAATAAGGGAAGTAGGATAATTCCCAATAACTGCTTTCTAGTTATAAATCAAATTTCCACCAATAAGGGAAGTAGGATAATTCTCAATAACTACTTTCTAGTTATCCCTTATTAATCTGACAGCAATAAGGAAAGAAAATCCTTCATCCAATAAGAGAGAGTCCTTATCACCATCCAACTGGGAAAACCCTCCACTATAAATATCAGGCCACCCCGTCAGTGAAAAGCACACAGATATATGCACAAAACTTCATTCCCTAAACAGTTGATATTCTTTTCCACGGGAAAGAACTGACTTAGGCATCGAAGCGGCGACGGGCGAGCCCCCGCCGATCCTCTTGGTTTCTTGTTATTACAGAGGAGTCCAATGTCTAGAGCCAGCGAACCGGCCCAGCGATTCCAACACGCTCCAGCCCGATTTCGATTGAAAAAGGCATCATCAGATTATAATAATGTTTTTATCTAAAAATTAATATGCTCCTGGAATACTTTTAGAAAAAAAAAAATTTCCTAAAAAAGAGATCTATGATGCAGTTATCGATACACACCCGATAAGTCTCTTGGGCCAGATGGGATGGATCCAACCTTCTATTAGGCTTTCTGGGATATTGTGGGTAAGGATATCAGCACTGCATGTATTTCATTTATATCATCATGTAGTCAGTCTCCCAGAAGGAATTAATGATACTCATCTTGTTCTTATTCCTAAGAAGTAGAATGTTGAAACTATGGGCGACCCCCGTCCTATATCATTGTGTAACGTAATAAACAAAATTGTCTCCAAAACCTTGGCCAACCGTTTGAAAAATATTTTGCCAAAGGTGGTCTGTCAGTCTCAGAGTGCTTTTGTGCCAGGAAAATCCATTACGAATAATATATTAATTTTGGTTGAGGTTCTGCATTATCTGAATAGGAAAACACATGGGAAGGACGGATATGCATCATTGAAAATTGATATGATTAAGGCCTACGACCGTGTGGAGTGGCCTTTTTTAAGAAAAGCTATGTTACGAATGGATGTTAATAACAGGTGGGTGCGACTAATCATGACTTGTATATCTTCAGTCCGATACAACATTCTTCCTAATGGAAGAGAGTTGGGGCTAATTCTCCCGCAATGCGAAGGGACCCTCTCTCACCATATTTATTTATCATATGTGCCGAAATCTTGAGTTCTATCATTAGGGTTCGCGAAATTGAGTGAAGAATCCATGGTTGTTGCATTGCCTGGGGAGCTCCTACAATTTATCACTTATTTTTTGTTGATGATTGTCTTCTTTTCTTTAAAGCTACACTGTTTGAGGCTAGGACAATCAAGAAAATTCTAACATTGTATGGGGAAGCTTCTGGACAACAGGTAAATTTTCATAAATCTTCTATTTCATCTAGCAGAAATATTGGCCTAGAGATGTGTGATGCTGTCTATTCTGAACTCAGGGTAAGGTGCACGTCCAATCATGGTAAGTACCTTGGGGTTCCATCTTTTATTGGTAGACAGAAAAGGCAGGTTTTTGATTTTCTAAAAGATACAATATGTAAAAAAAAAAAAATAGGAGGGCAAAATTCAAATTGGCACACTAGAAGTTATCTAAACAGGAGAGGAAGTGTTATTAAAAATATGTGGACAAGCTATCTACTTTATGCTATGAACATTATTTACAGCCACTAGGTGGATGTGTAGGGATATCGGGAAAATGCTTAATTTTTTCTGGTGGGGAAGTAATCGAGCAGGAAGCAAAGGAAAAAACATGGATGAGACGGGCTAAGCTATGTATACCCAAAAAAGGTTGGTGGTCTAGGGTTTCACCACATCCATGAGTTCAATTTAGCTATGCTGAGTAAACAAGGTTGGAAGTTACTGAATGACCCGTCATCTCTTGTTTCCAAACTATAAAAGGCCAAGTATTTTCCGCAATCATCATTTTTGAAGGCGAAATTAGGTACAAATCCGAGCTATGTATGGAGAAGTATTTGGGATACACAACATTTGGTTCGACAAAATAGCAGAATTCGGGTAGGAGATGGTTCTAGTATCCACGTAAGCAAAGATCCATTGCTTTCATCTGCAGAATCTAGTTTTATTACTTCCAATATTGGACCTATGACGTCCCAAAACCCAGGGGTCCGTTGACAATCCGTCAACCCGTGGAATATTCGTAGATGTCGGGTAACGGAGCGTACTCGTAATCGGACCAGTCTCTTTTGTGCGGGGGGCTATACGATGTACAAAATGCATCGACAATTAACAATGACCACACAGGGTTCACATGCGAGTAAAATAATGGTCACTTGAGCCCCTGCATCAATACTCACAAAATATACCAACTATATACAATAGTTCAAGAGTTAATAAATTACTATTTATTTAACATATATTAAAATGTACACTGTCACGAATGTTATAAAGTCTACCAAAGTAATCCATTTCTTTTAAGCGACCTCTAGTGGCGTGTCCTCTTAATACTCCTGTGCACGAAATATTGATCCTACGACAAGGTGAGCAAAGCCAGTCAGTGCGATAATTTACTACGTGGGTTCTTTCTCTATAAGTCTTGCTGTAATAAACGACAAGCGATCACATCAAACAATTACATGAACCTACTCGAATGTCTACATGTACCCAATCCATGTCGAGTCCTCAACGACTCCCTCACACATGCTAAGCTAAATGAGTAAAATCCACGGTTTTCAAAACCAAGCACTGTTCTCGAAAACTTACTACGAGATTCGGTAAATATGTTGGACTACCCTAGAGGCTGAATTCTTGAATGCGCTCGGGAAAGCAGTCCTTGAATCCTCATCCCAGAGTGATGCATTTAGACGCTCTCAAGTAATTCTTGAAATCTTCCTTCGGGAGATTCCTTTTCACGAATATTTTTCTTGTTATTTTCTTCATGTCATGCACTCACTCTTAATATTCTAGGTGCCCCGATGCATATGGAATGCGTTATGCCCGATCAACCCGACTCATGCTAATATATAAAACATGGCCATATACTAACATAATTAATCCATAAAATCATGTTATTCAAATTCACAATCATAACACCAATTAGCTCACATGGGCTAGTATTAACAAACCTGGCTAATTAATTTTGAATCATTCTACATCATAAAAATTCACACAATCACGTCACTATTCATGTGAGCAGGTGAAGAACCCTCGGGTTAGCCTTTGTTCCACGTACAATTAAATTTCTTCCTCGATTAGCTTTTGGGACAGAAGTATCTACGGCCCTTGAATCTCAGCGAATCCACATCCATAAAAATGGCTCTTAACGAAGAATAAACCAAGTAGGAAAGATCCTACCTCTTGGAGTTGTCGGAGCTAAAATTTAAATCGGTGTCCACATGCCTCAGCCGCGATAGAGCGAGCTTTGTTTCTTGCTCTAGTCGAAAACCTGATGAAACGACAAGAAATCTAGATAGAAGGCACACTTTCTCTCTAAATTTCAAAACCCCGACTTTCTCTTTTACATTTTTACGTTTTGTTTCAAATAATGGAGAAGAAGACCTTTAGCATTTTGTCTTATTATCATTAACTTTTTATTAATTCCCAATGTGTCCCTTTTTTCTTAATTTTTGACACTTGGCACAATCTAGGTCATTCATCTCATCCTCTCGGCTAATCATGCGGCGTATATGCGCTGGTATATCGTGATGACTTTTGTCATCACATGTCTTTCATGGTAAGTTTTCATTTGGTGCATGAAAAATGTGAATTAGGCTGTGAATTGATAAATGGCGTGGTAGCTGAATTTGTGAGCGTTCGCGGTGAAGTCCGTTTCGTCATCCGAGATCTAGAAAATTTTTGGATTTTAACCGAAATTACCATTTTACCCTTTTTCAAAAAATTGAAATTTTTCAGGGTTTTACAGGACCAGCCCATGCAAACATATTAGTACATGATTTAATGGTATCCGTTTTCCTAGTTTGGGACAATGACTTAATTACTTATGTGTTTAATACCAGGGACATCAAAACCATTCAAACAATTCCATTTAGCCTTGTGATTATAGCGAGATAGGTATAGTCTTGGATTTTGGGTTCAAAGAATAATCATATTGTCCATAGTAGCTGTAGGCATTACAAGAGAACTTGGTAGAATCAGTTTGGAATTTTGGAATGATATTTTTTGTTGGCATAATGGGAGTTCACACCGGAAGTAAAAGAATTTATCATGGAGGATTGTAGGAATACATGCAGTTATAGAGATTATGCATCTTCATCTCAATTAGTCAATGCAACTTTGTTGTAAGAAAGATACAATGTATAGTTTTCAATCACATGATAGATTTACCAAAATATGTCGTTTTAATTCTATTACAAATTATTGTAATTCTATTGTAACAACATTGCAACAATCCTTTTCTTTACAAAACTGCGATTGCATCTTTTCATCATCTCAATTAGGAAGAAAGTTTTTTGTAATGTTATTCTTAATTGAGATACAATAAATTGCAACGACATATTTATAACAGTACAAATAATTACAGAAACTCTGTTACATGAAGTAAAAAATTGCAATGGTATTGTAATAAGCAGTTCATCTGTTCTGTTCCATGACTTTAGCTTATTCATTATCTTTTAATTGTTGGATTTATGGCCTGAATTAGCAACATTTGCGAGTGCTGCAACATAACAACGGAATATTGCATTGCAAAATCCATTATTCTAATATGACGGAATGCCCAAGAGTACAAAATTATAACAAGGTTTTTTGCAATAAGACTATTATGTTGCAAATCCATTGCTAAAAGAGATTTGCAACGGATTTTTATAGGTTTGCAACGGAAAAATCTATTGCAAAGCTGTGATTTTCTTGTAGTAATTGTTGCTCTTGGTAAACCCCTCGATCATGAGGACCTTATAGACAAATTTTTTATGGGGTAGATGATGATTATAAAACCATTGTTGATATTGTCCAAATTCGAGAGACTCCAATTCTCTTTTAGATCATCGAGAATTGGTGCTCAGTATGAGTCTGGTCTCCTCGTTCCTAGTCACTGCAACCTGTACCTCAGGAGCGTCCATGCCACCGCTTGTCAAACTCTAGCTCCATCGATGGTCATCCTACTCCCAGCCCCTCGACCTCATTCTGACACTCGATGCCGACCTCCTCGCACCGCCAGCCTTACCCGTACCTTGGTCGGTGCCAAGGTTGTCACACCGTTGGTCACTCAATCAACCAGTGCCTGATCTACTAACTGGTGTTGACCTCCTTTTGCCCATGCTCCTACCCACCCACATGCACAATCCTCAACAGCTTGCACCCTGTGGTGCAGCCCTGCGCTCATGTTGCAATATCTTTGCCTAGGATCTTATGTGGATTCTTGAACGGTGGAGCCTCCCATCACGTGGCACCAGGCTCATGATCTCTCACGCTTCATGCTCCCTATGATAGTCTAGATGGCATTGTCATTGGTGATGGTACCAGCCCTGGCCCACTCATTCAAGCCTGACTTCTTTATCTACTTTTTCCAATTCATTTACCTTACACAATGTTTTATGTGTTCCTCACATAAAAAGAAACCTTATCTCTATCTCACAATTTTGCAAAACAGACAAAACATCGGTTAAGTTCTTACCCTCTTCTTTTCGTGTGAAGGATATGCAAACACGGGCAATTCTACATCACGATCGCACTAAAGGCAGCATTTATGAGTGGCCGACCAAGTCTTCCACCCCTATCATTACGTTTTCCAATGTCAAAGCCACTCCTTCTAACTGGAATCATCGCTTAGGACATCCTTCCAAGCCTATTCTTCGGCACTTGGTTCCAAATTACAAGCTTCATCTTGTGTTTGCCTTATCGCCCTCATTTCATTATCAAGACTATTATTGCAATAAAAGTCATAAGTTACCTTTTTCTCAGTCCACACTTGTTTCCTCCGCTCCTTTGCAAATTATCTTCTCTAATATATGGACCTCTCCTATTCCGTTGACTGACAATTTAAAATACTACGTCATTTTTGTTAACCACTTCACCCATTGTATATGGCTCTACCCACTCAAACGCAAGTCATATTTCAATTTAGTTTCAAACTAAGGCCTTGTTGAAATTTTTAACGGAAAATCATTACGCTCTACTTTCGAAGAATAGGGATGAATACTGGTTTGTCCACCTTCTTCGCCACCAGTGGAATCTCTCTCCATACATCTCCCAGAAGCTCGAACACAATGGCTGGTTTCTCTGAAGCTACATGCAATCCACGTTGTTGAAACCGGTTTAGCCCTTCACTCTCGGGCCTCTCTTCCGCTTTCCTTCTGGTCATATGCCTTCCTTACAACTACATATCTCATTAATCATCTTCCCACACCCACACTACATATGTCCTCTCCATATCACAAACTATTCGAGACTCCACCCAATTACTCCAAACTTCATGCCTTTGGTTGTTTGCGTTATCCATGGTTTCGACCATACTCGTTGCATAAACTTGATCCTCGATCCACCTGTGTCTTCTCATTTCTTCTTACTCAAAGTGCGCCATTTTCTTTGACCTTCCCTTGCAAGACTGTACTCGTCGTGTTCATTTTTGTTGGTCAATGTTCCTTTGTGCATTGTTAATCCTTATCTACCTCGGTCTAATGAGTCCACTGTTTCTTCATGGTTTAGGTCACTCGTCTACTCATTACAACTAACACCCTCTCATTTCTGAATCATGCATCCCACCCTGAGCATTCGATCATCTCGAGCCCTATGTAGTTGAGCGCCTCATGCAGAGAGCACCCAAGCCCTACTAACCCGAGTCCCACTATGACCACCCTCGGACCCCAATCCTGTCGACCTACCTCTTGCCCGATCAAGGCAAGATCGACCTACCCCCCTATCAGGCTACCGTCCCACTGCAGTACCTCCTCGATAGAGGCACCGTTCTCGCCCTGACATCCACAGACCAATCCCAGGAAAATCACTCTACGCCCAGCTGGCCTATGACCTTCGACCAGCCTCTATAGCTAGGGCCGTAAAGACCCCCAGATAGGCGCTGCTTGATGTCGAAAGGTTTGATGCCCTTATTCGTAATGGCGCAGGAATTAGTTACCGCGGTCGGTTCGAATGTTGTGGGTTGTAAGTGGATATTTTGAATCAAACGCTTACCTTATGGTTCTGTGGATAGGTACAAAGCTCGGCTGGTTGCCAAGGGTTTTCATCACTCCCTCGCCTTGATTATCATGGCACCTTCAATCCGATTCTCTCTCTTGCTACTAGTCACGAGTGGTGCCTCCGTTAACTAGATGTCAACAATGCATTTTTACAAGGCACCCTCACTGAGGATGTTTTCATGGCTCAACCATAGGGCTTCACAAACATAAATTACCTTTTGATCATTGCATGTGGTTGTAAACCATCCTATTAGGTCTCAAGCGAATTTCATTTTTATTAAGATCATTGGCATTACTAAAGCGGGGTGGAATTGGCTCTCAAGTCAACCCATGAGAATAATATTGGATAAATGGATTGCCATTGCTGCTCTATGAAATGACGGGTCTCTTTGTGTTTGGGAGCTCTCACGAGATATGAAGCATTACGATGATAAACAATGACTGAGTTACGGTAGGTAAAATGGCTGGCGACGAGCCTACTCTCCTAAATCATGTTGACTCTATATAACAGGTGTAAAGTTAAACTATGATATCTGTTCAGCGCCTGTTAAAAATTACAGCATTTGTGTGTTGTGTTATCAGACGCAATTGAACTCTTTACCAATCTTTCTATTGGTGTGGCACTGGAGTGTCTGTACTTGAAACCAGTGATCCTCAAACGGGGTGACGAAGCGATAGTGATAATTTTCTCAGTGGTTTACTCTCCCTGGAAGTGCATGTGGACAAACAATCACATTGACAATTTCATGAGACCTCTGAATGTTTGTGACCGACCGTATCTCCAGGTCTTCATGACTCCTCACATGTGCTGTGAGATCAAGTAAGAATGTGGTTTCAGAGCAAGCTACTTTGTTCTTGAAACACTCACAGTTGGGTAAAAATAATTGGACTACCCTCAGTGATGTGTGTGGGAGACATTCTAAGTGTTCATTAGATATAGGTAGGTGTATTGTTGGATCAATATCGACAGTTGCAGGGAAAATCTTCATTAAATTGCTTTCCTGACTTGTTTTTCGTTTAACTTGGTTTTATTATATTTTTCACTCCCATGATACAAATTTTGGTGCATATCAGATGCATGATGCCGATTCAACATTCATTCAATATCATTCACGTACATATATATGATACTTGTATTCAATCACACAGTATATTTAATATAATTCTGACCAATTCCCAAATTAACTCATGACTAAATTAACAACAAATAATTCATTTTGATGTCCTTGTCTTAAATTCATAATCTTCCATCATATTACTGTGAATAATTAAGCCTCAGTTCTTCTGTTAAACCACTAAATAAGAATTTTCTCAAGCCGATTGGCTTTGGCAGAACATTAGCAGTGAATCTGGCGATTCTAACCATTACATGGTTCTTAAGCAAAGATTAACACAAGTAGGAAAAGATCCCTACCACTTGGAGTTGTCGGAACTCCACCCAAATTGTAATCACTTCCATAATACTTATCCGTAGGCAACTTTGCTTCTTGCTCGTCGATAAGAAGGTTCCGATTAGTAGGAATCTAGAGAAAGCGCTCCCTCTCTCTCTGAAACCATAAATCACTTTCTTCATCCCCTTTTGCCACGTTTTATTTCTTTTAATTTGGAAAGGTCACTATTTAAGTTTTGTCTGTTCATTAACAATTCGAATAATTCATCATGTCGTTTGTCTTGATTTTTGACACTTGGCACTATCTCAGCTGTCCATTTTCATCATCTCTCTAATCTTGCAACATGTGTCACAAGAGTACATGTAGTAGGTGATTTTTGTCACATCACATGTCGTTTTACAACACCCGATACCTGATGCCTCGAAAAATGTGTAAATTGAAACTATTTGAATTGCGAGAAATTAACGTGTGGCTAGATTCTGACGATTCCAGCGGTGAAATCCGACGTCATCAGGGATCTAGAAAAATTTTGGATTTTTCACGAAATTACGATTTGCCCTTTTAGAAAATTTGAATTTTCTCGGGTCTTGTTCTCCCTCCTTAAAAGGAATTTAGATAAGGAAATTCTAGATAATCACAACCATTCATGCATGCATATGCAACGTGCACTACCCTATGCATGCTCAGCTAGTCATTTAAGTACTAAACGACTAAACCATGTACCCCTTCATCCTAAGCGAAAAGATGGGTGACGCATCGTGTCCTCGCGGCTCCACGTTGACTCCTCCACTCCTTTGATCTTTGCCATAACACCCTCACTAAGCCTCATGGTCTTGCGTCATACCATGACTGATCCGCATTATCCATAAATGCCCTGCTTTGGTCCCTCCTCGAAGGTCTCATCGAGTGTCTGCACCTCGATCTCCCGATCCACTTCGTGGTGGATCTGGGTGTACTCCGGGTATGGAGCGTGAAATAACTCGTGGACATAGACATGCTTTGGGTTTGTAAAGCTAGCCAGTTCAGCTATTGTGCCTACCCTCCTCGAGTATCTCGAAGGGGCCCAAATAAACCTCGGCGATGCTTCCTCTCAGCTTACGAGGGCACGACCCTCCTCTGGCATCACCTTAGAGAAGGCGTGATCTCGACCTCGAACTCTAAGGGTCGGCGTTGTACATGTATAGTTCTCCTCTGGCTACGGCTGGGTGAGAAAACATTGTGGCGTAAGCTCACCTTCTCGGAGGTGTCTCTAATCGAATCGGGACCGAGTGATGGAGCTCTCCCACCTCGGTCGACATAGCGATGACTGTATGGCTCCCGTATAATGCCTCATGTAGTGCGAAAATGCAGTATACTCGCCTAATAAGCTTTGTTGTTGTAGGCAAATTCCACTTAGGGAAAATGCTCTTCCATTCACCCTTATGATCAAGGCAGCATTCTGTAACATGTCCTCTAACACCTATGTATAATCCACACAACCTGCCTTTACACAGCTTTACTTGTTTTACCTGGCTTGTAAGACAGAAAGATTCTAATTTACGGAAAAATGGCCAAATCTTGATTTCGGTCAAAACCAGAATTTTCTAGATCTCGGACTGACAAAGCAGTTTCACTTAGTTGAGATCGTCTCATGAAATCTATTAACAGCGTCAGATTGTCGAATTCGAGACACTGCCAGAATTTGCACGTTTTTAGAAGATCAAGTATCGGTCTTAAGTAAAAAGACATATGACATGAAAAAAATCACCTATAACATGTACTCATGTGACACATGTTATGAGTAAGAGATATATTGACGACCCGAAGTTACGGTAATCAAAAATCCAAGACTTGAGGACATGATGGGTATTAAATGAAATGTTAATGAGGAAGAAGACAATATAGCAAATAGTGTCATCCTCTTCCTTTTGAAATATAAAGCCAAAACGTGAAAAGGGGATGCAGTGGGCTGGAAATCAGTTTTTAGTGAGAGAATGAGTGACTTCTCTCTAAGATCCCGACTAATGAGTAGTCGAGGGGTGCCGGACGAAGGAAAGTGATTTACTAGCGGCGAGGCCTCTGCGTGGGTACCGGTTTAGAGTTTCGACAAACTCCGTAGGTAGAGATTTTATCCGCCTTGATTACACTTTGTTTTAAGTGTTTTGTGGATGATTAAGAACAGGTTGGTTTGAGGCCTTGAGCGCCGTTTGGTGGAGGTCCAAATCTTAGGCGAGGTGTGGGTTTTAGAAACCCATTTAGATGATCGTGATTGTCCACAGGGCTATTTAGGTTGTTCATGGTAAAATTTGTGCTATAAATTGTATTGTGGTGTGTAAAAGTAGGAAATGGCATGGATTTCGGGTTCTAATGTGGGACGATGTTGGATGTTGGCTAGTGAGCAGGCAGAGGTTTCTTGTTCTAATGTGAAGATGTGTTCACGAAATATTTTTTGTGAGAAAATGTATATGGTTGAGTAATTCAAATTGAATTGCTCATATTTGTTAATTAGCTCATGTGAGCTAATTTTTTGGTGTAATGGATTAAGAATTCACATAACATGCTTTGTGTGATTTAAATTATATAAATATATGCATGATGATATATTTGCATGTGTTATATGAGTGTGTGTTTACATTGGAGCATTGCATATGCACTTAGGTGAAGTAACCCATTGGTGAGATTCCACTATTAGGCGTAAGCTCACCCTGCTCGAGAGAATTTTTTTAGTACGGGGCGTTCGAGGCAGGCTCATTTAGAGGTAGATTGAGAAGAAAGCCGGTTTGTGGCTTTGATGGTGTTTTAGTTGGATACATGTATTATAATGTTTTTCATTTTTTAATATATGTTGTATGAAATAATTTAACTCTTGAACATGTTGAGAATATATGTATTTAGTTGGATCCCATGTTTGTGTGAGTATTGATGCGAGGGCCAGAGTTTTACTCATTTATTCATATGGACCACATGTGGTCGTTGGGACGGATATGTATCTTGGGTGGGGCTCCGTACAAGGAGACTCTACCCCGATTTTAAGTGAGGAGTGGTGTCGGGTAACCCAGGCATCCCGCAGTATTCCATGGGGTGATGGGTTGTCAACGGGACCCCAGGTTTGGGTCACTGTGACCTTACGAGGGTCACAATCATGATGATCAATGGACAGTCGACGCTAGTCCATGTCATGGAGCCAACATCCATTATCTTGAGTCCTTGAGCTCACCCAGCGCAATGTAATTTCCAAAGGGGTATCCAAATCTCGAGCCACTCCCGACTCCTATAACTCAACTCTAAGTCTACGTGATAACCATGACCGTGTGTTTTCATCTCGAGTCACTCTCGACTCCTATCACTCAATTCTAAGTCTACGTGATAACATGACCCGTGTGTTTTCATCTTGAGTCACTCAGGCTCCACATCACTCCTGACTCACAAGTCTTTGTGATAACATGACCGTGTGTTTTTCGGCTCTGGGCGTCTCAGTCTCTTACACCCATAGAAATTTCGGATAACTCCACGGTTCTCTGCACCCCTGAAGTCGAATAACTTCGGGTCTCTTACACCCACCTGAAATTTTAGATTTTCCATGGTCTCTTACACCCACCACGGAGATTTCGGATAACTCACGGGTCTCTTACACCCAGCGCGAAATTTGGTTCTCCGTGGGTGCATTACACCCACCTGGTCGGGATGGCTCCGGGTCTCTTACACACAAGAAATTTGGGATAGCTCCCTGGGTCTCTTACACCCACCACAGTCGGGGATGGCTCCCCGGGTCACCACTACGAGAAATTCGGGATATCTCCCCGGTCTCTTACACCCCTACCCAGGGACCTTTCGGATACTACTGCGGGTCTCCTTCACCCTAACCGGGCTTCTCACCTTAGAGTTAACGGCCCCTTCTTGCTTTGCCAAACACACTTTAAGTACTCTTCATTTCTGATTCGAACTATGAGTCTTCATTGGACGTAGTCCAGACAAACTCGACCACGGCTCACAGAGTGGTGAATGATATACCGTACACCCACACTTTCGTCTCGGCCCAGCGATGTTCGCATGCACATGAGCACTTAATGATGCCATCTTTGTGACACCACAATCTCGGGGGTCCACCGTGAGCAAAATCTCGGAGATCTCTAACTCATAATCCCGACTGTCGGTCGACTCTCCTCAGCATCCTGGGAAGAACATCACACTGGCTTCTCTAAAGGCCTGACCTAAAGCCCAGACCTATCACCTGAGATGCATTAATGAACATGATGCATTAGAAAACAAATCTTGGTACTCACTTGATACCCTACATGTCGGGTGATGCATGCTCAGCCCTCTCCAGCCACCCATCGAGGACCCTCTCACCGCTCCTGGACAATCTAGCCTCATATGCGGTGTGGCAGTGGTAACACGTTATCTACCTAGCCTCACCCGAACTCTCGGCCTGAGCCACATTGCTCGACCCAGGCCTGGCAGCTACAGTCTGGCTATGTGACTGATACGTGATCTTGGGTCTTTGGTCACGATACCCTAGGCGATCTTTGGGTTCCTGACCCATAGTGGGGGTGGAGGACAAGCGTAATCTCTCTGTCCTACCGTGGCGGGGCTGTGTTGTCCGAACCTTGGGATCCACGTGCGGGGCCCAGTCAGCTTCTCTCATATGCTCCGGCTGCGCTTGTGGTAGCACCATGCATCGTCCCCTGGCGGCAGCCACAACCCATTCGCTGTGGTTGGGATGGGTGTCCAGTAACCTTGGGATTCTGCCTGTGGGCAATCCCAGGTCAGTGTCTGGGGCGTCGGTGAAATACTTGCATCATACGCCTGCTGACTAAATGTCCACATCCACGGCGCCGGGTAAAATGGCAGTACCGTCACCGGATATCCTTGTGAAACAGAAGTCTTTTGCTTCTTTCTCGGATTGGAAGAAGATGGATCTTCCTTCCTCTCAGTACCAGCACCCATATCATGGATGCCTCGCATAACATCTACCTCTCCCTCACGTGGTCACTGGCGTCCGACCTAGAGTCCTCCTCCTCCTAGCCGTTGGAGGGACGATGTGCTTATGGCCCAGGGTCGTTTGACTCCCGCCACGGCTCACTGTGCACATGCACATACAATAGCGGCAGCGCAATCTCTCGACACCAGCCAGGCATGTTGGTGGCTTGATGGTGCTGACCCGATACCAGTGGACGATCTCTACACCCTCGCCCTCGACTAGCCATCTACATATGTCAAATGACAAGTTAAATTCTAATGCAGTATCTCTAAGGCGTACACACAGCCCCGAGATACTATTCACATATCGAAAACATTTCATACTCTATGTCCATGCATTCAAAGGTAATGCAAGACAATAATTTCCACATTAAATCATTATTTTTTTTAACAACAAAAATTTTATTTTAGAGAATTTCATTTTTTTTTTAAATTATTTCATGTGATTTTTTTTTTTTTTTTTTTTTGAAAAATCTTGTGAACATTGTTCATGAACAGTGGTGAGTGGCGACGGTGCAGCGAGTCCAAAACTGGGTTGGGTGCACAAGTGCACACCAACGGGAACCGGGCTGCGCGCATAAAGTGCGCAGTACTTAGCAGCATTGCCCGTCAGCGTATTCTTGGCCGTCGTGGCGCGCAGTGTGTCATGTCGCATGCATAGGCGGTCGTGTCGTAGGCCCCCTGCCAGTAGTATCGCGTGTGTCGCGTGTATCGCCTCTTCCTGAGCCAGTGTGGCGCTGTGTTGCGACCGACCAGTAACGAAGCAGCCACGTCTGATACACCCATTTGTATGGCGACCCGATCTCCCAGCGGCGAGCCCTTCGCTGTGGCGCTTTCGTCCTTCTGTTTGGCGGTCGTGTCGCGAAGCGTATCGTAGCCAGTAGGCGGTGCTCGCGCCTCACATCGCCGCGCCCGGCCGCGCGCCGCTTCGGCGTATACCGTGGCACAGTGCCCGCATCCTGATACAAAACATTGTATCATTGACTCAGCCTAAATAGGCGATGGCCCATTTTCCGGTTCTAACTCAGTTTTTTTCAACATATATATATTTTTTTCATTCAACTCTTGGAAAACCGCAAAATATACATATATTTTTCATTTCAATAACCGGAATAAATTTATTGAAATTTATTTTATCCATTTTTCAGTTTACACCTTTGTCAAACCAAAAAAAAAATTTATCCCACAATCATTTTTTTCTTTTTTTTCATTAATTCATTATTTGCTGAAAATTTTCGAACACCTAAGGTTATGTTCTCGACCTAGTGTTCAACGTTTTCCTATGCTATTCACGAAGCATACAATATCAATCACAATTCACACATGATCATATCACGCAACATACAACTCATGTTATACACACCATCACACACTCCCGAACACCATGCATCACGGTGTTCTAATCTTGTCAGAAGTGACTACTGGTAATCACATACTAAACTCTAACATCAAGCCGCAGTGGTGATGTTCTTATTATACCTCAAATGACCATGACCCTAAGCCCAGGTCCCTCGATCCCTAAGTTTTCCATATACCTAAAGTTCTACACTCCCCAAGGCCAGAGTGGCCTAATCCCAAGTCCCCCAGTACAGGTACTCGTGTGCTAGCTCGATCTGGCGTGAGCGGGTATGAGACTATAACTACACCCGCCCCAAGCTCCCAAGTGTCGTTTACCTTGGCTGCGATCTGCATTGTAAGCCCCAGCCCGGGGTCGTTGACTGCAGTCGACCAGCGGAATAAATCGTGGATGTCGGGTTGCAGGCCCATACTCATGAAAATCGAGTAGAGTCTCCTTTGTGCAGGAGCTCTACTGAGTCTAATCTGTCGATAATCGGCAATGACCTGAGGTCGAATCACGAGTAAAATAATGGCCACTTAATTTGCATCAATACTCACAAAATATACCAACTATATACCATAGTTAAAGTTCAATAAATCATCTACAATTCAACATATATTAAAATTACAACATTAATACATGTTATACAATACTTGTCAAGCCTTCAGTGGCTTTTTTCTTTGTAAGCAGCCTCTAATGAGTGTCGCCTTCCCGATCGCTCCACACATTGCACGAAATAATCCCTCGACAAGGTGAAATGAGAAACCCGATAGATAATTTCCTACGGGTTACTCCGCTAAGTGCACATGCATGGCGTGATCACATTCAAGCGATTTCATGAACCTACTCGAATGTCACATGACCAACCCATGTCTCGAGTCCTCATGACTCCCTCACACTTTATGCCTAAAGCTGAGATAGTAAAATCCACGGTTTTCAAAACAAAAGCTATTTGTTCTTGAAAACACACTACTGAGTTTCGGTAAAAATATTGGACTACCCTCCAGAAGCAGAATGTGTTGGAGAACCTTAAGAAACAAATTCATGGGCTCCTCGACGTGTAATTGTTGGATCATCTCCCAACCTGATTCTCAGAAAATCTTCGTTGAAATTCTTTCACAAACATTTTCATTTAACTTTCAATTTCTGCCATGCACTCCTCCTAATATTCTAGAGTGCCGGTGCTTATGGAATGCATGATACGATTCAAACACATTCATGCTAATATATTCACATGCATATATATATTAACATAATTAAATACCACAAACATGTTATGTAATTTCTCAGCAATTACACCAAAATTAAAGCTCACATGGGGCTGGAGTGCAAGCACAAACAATTCATTTTGAATCGCTCAGCATCTTAAAAATTCATGCAAAATATTCACGTCACTATTCATATGAATAAGTAAAACCCCTCAATTCTTTGTTAAACCTTTAAAATAGATTTTCTCATGGTTAGCTTTTGAAGTAGGAGTTTGCAGTAAAACAAACCTCAGCGTTCTAACCATTTACATGGTTCTTAAACAGGATTAACACAAGTAGGAAAAGGTCCTACCACTTGGAGTTGTGGAACTCCACCAAATTAGTGTGTCCACCCACTTAGCCCTTGTCGCGTGAAGCGACTTTGCTTCTTGCTCCGTCGAGAGCGAAGCCAGATTGTCAGGGAATCTAGAGAGTCACTCCCTCTCTCTCTAAAACTGAAATCTGCACCTCATCCCCCTCCTGACTCACGTTTTGTTCTTTAATTTGGAAGGTCATTGTCAGGATTTTGTCTTATTCATTAACAATTCAAATAATTCCCATCATGTCCCATTTTGTCTTGATTTTTGACATTTGGCACTATCTCGGTCATCCATTTCCATCATCTCTCTAATCTTGCAACATGTGTCACAAGAGTACATGTAGTAGGTGACTTTTGTCACATCACATGTCATTTTACAACACCCGATACCTGGTGCCTCGAAAAATGTGCAAATTATTTGATATCGGAATTTGACAAAGTCAGCGATGGTAGCTAGATGGAATTTGTAGCTTGATTCCAACAATGAAATAGTTTAGGTCATCAGGGAATCTAAAAAATTTAGGATTTTACCAAGGTACAATTTGCCATTTTTAAGATATTGGAATTTTCTCGGGTCTTACACAATGAACTCAAACAGTTTTTACTTACCTCTAGTTTTCTAAACTCCAGTGCAAATACTTCTCTATTCATTCTACATAACCTTATTTACATTTCCATCTACCCTACTAGGTGTATATTTGACAACATAGTCATCAGCGACAATTCATCGATGTTATTGCTTGTCACCTTACTTTCGATCGGTTCTCACTCGGGGACTTGGGTGCCTTGAGTTACCTTATTTAACGTGAGTCCTTCCTCACCACGCCAGTACGATACTTTCCCAGCGGCGGTATATGGCGGACCTCCTTACCCAGAACTACGATGGCGGATGTTGACGATCCTCCGCCCCCATTCTTGACCACCCAGGCCTTGTCTCTTGGTCGGGCCTTTGCCGCTCGATCCTGCAGGTTCCCACACCATTGTCGGCGACCTGGTATCTATCAATGGCGACCCGGACATTACTTATCACGGTCGATAAACTCTCTCAATTTATGCATCACATGGTAGTGACCATTGGATTGTCGGCATTATTCTCCACTATTTATAGAGCCTTTATTGATCATAAACACTATCCATTATTGTCATTCGCCTCTCCACTTACATGCCTACTCACGATGCTTTGATTGGGCTGAAAATAAGATAATTTTGCTAACCCTTCCTTCATTATATACCTCGGGGCGCAATCGATTTCTTAGAGTTCGAAAACAATGCAATTTCCACCTCCCTCCGTTTAAAAATTGAAATATCGCTATGTCATTTGCCTTCTTTAGCGACCTTCGTTGGATATCTAATTTACTTGGTGAGCTCGATTACTCCTCTACTCAGACACCAGTTATCTACTACGACAATGTCGGTGCGACCAACCTCTACTCTAATTCGGTGTTTCACTCTCTTATGAAACATGTTGCACTAGATTACCACTTCATTCGTGAACAAGTGCAGAATAGTGATCTTCATGTTACACATATTGCCTTCGCAGATCAACTTGTAGATGCTCTCACGAAACCTCTATCCCACATATGTTTTCATCAATTTACTATAAGATTGAGATTCTCTCCTCTCTGAATAACTTGCGGAGGCATATTAGATAATCATATTCTAGTTTAGTTTAAATCACAGCGATTATAAATATGTAATATTTAGATTTAAATAATTTTAGTATACAAATATGTCTAGTTTAGATTTAGTTAACAAATTCATTCTTTCATTTCTTGATTTAATTTGTACTATTTATATCTCAAGTTATTCAATGAAAAAAAACAATCATTATTCAATTCCTGTCAATCTCTACAAGTGGTTGGAACTTGAATCACAATCGCTTCTGGCAACATTGTTAAAAGCTCGTTATTTCCCTAGATGCTCATTTTTGGAAGCTGAACTTGAAAAAAAACCCCAGCTACGCTTGGCGCAGCTTTTTGGCCGCACAGGAAGTGGTTAAGGCTGGAAGTAGAATACGAATTGGGAATGACGACTCTGTTAGTGTGTGGCATAGTCCATGGCTACCGTGTTCTAGCAACGGGATGGTGTTTACTGTGATACCTGAAGGCCTTGCAGAGGCTAAGGTTTCCAGCCTGATGAAGTATAAGTCAAGAGAATGGGATGTCGACCTGCTGTGGGATTTGTTTAACCGTCGGGATGTGAACCTTATATATGTTCTATTCCTCTTTCAAATAGGCCGATTATAGACTCTTGGTATTGGCTCTTTGAAAATAAAGGGGTCTTCTCAGTTAGAAGCTGCTACAGATACTTGCTGGGGGAAATATCTCAACAGGGTGCTGGTTTATGGAAGAAATTATGGACGATCAAATTGCCTCCTAAAGTGCGAAACTTTATGTGGAGGATATGTTGGGTGCTTGCCAACAATGGCCAACTTATATTCCAAATATGTTCCAATTCAGCCTTTATGCACTGGTCTCCAGAGAGAATATGAAACTGAATTACATGTGTAGCACACCTTTTGGTTGGCACTGCTTATTCTTTGACAGATCCGAAGGAATGGCTAGATCAGCCTCCAAACTTCTTACTCCATGTAATCCAGCTCTGACAGTTTATATTAATGAAACGCCTACTGTAGATTAAAAAAAAACACACATATAAGGGTGTTTGTTAAAAATGTGAGGTCAGTACTATTCTAGTGTACAAAACGATTTTCTTTTTTTCTTTTTTTTCGAGTTCTTTTTTCATTCATATTTTATAAATGGTGCATGCTCATATACTCCCCAAAATAAATTTGAATAATAATATTAAAAAATGCATGTTGAAATTTTAATCTAATATATTGTGGATATAGTTAAAAACATACATAATATTCTATTTGTATTTTGATTTCAAATAACATAATCCAAATTTCAATAAAAAATCAACCCACATTATTACGAGATCCTTTGGGCTTTATTTTCCTATGATATTGTTTAAGATCTTTGTCAGGTTAGTTTACATATTAAATTTTGGTGTATTTTACAATTACCTTTTTCCGTATGGTTGTATGGCAAGTCTAGTAAAATATGAGCCATCAAGGCATACCTAGGCATGTGTAGAATCTCAGTTAATTCAATTTTTGAGTACATAACATTTTATGAACCTCTAGACCAAATAAGTTGTTGGACATATCTCAAATTTTTAATTGGAAAATACTTATTTCATAGAATGAATATTTTTTCTAAGGAAAAATAATATTAATAATTCAAACTTACAATAAATCGATAAATCCAAGATACAAATAGCTAAAAACTATACATGATGAAACAATATCCAGGTTAATAACATAATAAAACGGCATAAAACCTATAATTTTGATAATATAGTGACTAGAATATCTTCGACTCCAGTTCTTCAACATATTAACAATCATAATTTGATATCTTCGACTGATTAAATCCGTTTTGCTTATCTGAATCGTCCTCATACAAATAGAACGTCGCAACAAGACGATGAACAATACCACGTAGTAACAAACCGACGATAAACCAAATGCCGAAATAAGACGACAATAAACTAAACACTGATAAAACAACAACAACACAAAAAACAAGAAAATAATTTATTTCACTTTGATGGGGATTGAGAATTGGACCAAGTATCCCTTTCGCGGCCCGATGAAACCAATGGGGTCCTTACCGTATAATCCTTCCATAGCATTAAGCAATTTCGGCTCATTAGGCCGAAAACATGGATTTTTGAAAATAAAAGCCCGTACACGACCCGATCCAACCATATCCTTCCAATATGAAGATAGAATATTAATAAAGATATCCTACCAATCCCGATCAAGTCCTATTATAAAGGAAGAAAAGCAATAAAGATCATCGATTGGACATTCTCGATAAAGAATGAAGTTATAAATGAACTCCCTTGATTAATCCATTCTTGGAAATCTAAGGTATGTGACATACCTCGATGGGAAAGACCGAGTCATAGTCAGCGGATCAATATCACTCTGAAATACAAGGCCGCTCCACCGCCCAAAGATGCATGATACTGACGACCTCCATTCTCTCTTCGGCTCGGAAATCGGCTTAGGCATCGGAGCGGCGGCAGGCTAAACCCTACGCCGACCACTTCGCCCGCCGATTCTTCTTGCGGAGCGTCGCATCCGAGCCGGAGATCGGCATTGCGATAATCCTAACCCGGCCCCAAACGACGACATCGCCGGTTCCAGCCCCAGCTGATCTCGATTGGCCGTGACCCGTACGCTCGGCCAGTTCGATTGAACAAAGCATCATCGGTTGAAGGCGCGTGCGGCCAGGAGCGACAATTTCTTCATAAACCTCTTGATTCTCGATTCTTGATAAGTATCAACAAAAAGACACAAGCGGGGTAACACTAAAAATCACCAGGGATGCGGGATTTTGGCGGCGTCATAGGCGAAGTGATTGGGACGGTGGAAGCGATCGCGACGTCTGAATGAAGTGGAGCGCTTCACCTCGTCAGCGTGGTAGAAGGTGGGCGGCTTACGGCCGGATCGCGCCAGCGGGGAACCGCGGCAAACCCGGGGCCATAACCTCCTCCGTGAAGAACAACGGTCGCGACATTCCGAGGCATCGAAGCGGCGAGTCGGTCGGGCCGGGGCGCCTGGACCACCGTTAGCCCGCGGAGGGGAAAGCGAAGCCACCGGAGCGGTTTGTGAAACGAGCGCGAATCACCCTCGACTAGAAGCGAGGGAGCGGTCGTGGGAAGCGAGTTCAAAACCTTCAACAGAGCTCATCGCGTGAAGTGGTGAAGGACGGGCCCGGATCTATGGATACCTTAGTGCAATAGCGGAATCGCCAGCGTAGGGTGCTGCATTTTCCCCTTCCAACGAAATTCAGAATGCCTCAGGTAGAAACATTCGATGGAATCGAGATCAGTCGATCACCTCAATGCCACAAAGTCGGATGGGCGCATGGGTATCGAGGACCACAATGCGATCACGGGGCTTCGCCCACTTGCCTTTCAAGGGGCCCGGCTTTGGCACAGTTCAATAGAATTCCCCTTAAATACATCTCGTCATTCGGGGAACTGTTTGTTGCGTTAGGTCTCTAGCTGTCAGACAGGAGGTGAAGCTTGACTACCATCTATTGACCATCAAACAAGTCAGCGGAAAGTTTGAAATCATATGTACAAGATTCAACGCCGAGTCCACGAGATGAAGCGTGCAGACGAAAATTCGTTGTCACGAAACTCATGTGGGGTTGGCGTACAATCGAAAGGACTTGATGTTCTCGTCTCGAAGAGCCCTCGAGCTAAGCATGGCGAGGTCCTCGCCCAAGCGAGAAAAATACGCTAAGCAGCGAGAGGCCCTCATATCAAGAGAGAGCTCCTCGCCCTTGAAGAAAAAGGACGATAAACGGGCAGCGAGTCGGAGCCGAAACGAAACGACAGAGAAATCCCAGTGCTGGCCGAGAAGCGATCCCCAAAGGAGAGTCGAGGGCCAGTTTGGGCCACCATGGCAGGGGCAGCGACATTACCGTCGCGCGCTTCACTCCACTAAGCGACACCGATCTCACGAGTCACGCATGAGGTGCGAAGCGAGCAATTCACGAGATGGCGACTCGGATGAAATTAGTCAGCGACAAGGGGGATGGCAACACGAAATGCGAGTTCCACAAGGACTATGGGCATCGCCCGCGGTTAAGCTGTATACAGCCCAATAGAATATTTGATGCAGTGCGGATACCTCTCCGGCTTTTCATATCTCAGGAACCAAGACTCGGGAAGTCAAACCCAAAGTCGGGCCGGAACCACTAGCGGCCGGCTCGACAACCGCCACCTCGCGAGCAAGCGTACCGACACAGCGGCCCACAGGAGAAATCCGTGATCTGGGAGGTTGCTGAGGAGGAGAATCTGGTTCGACAAGCCCACCTCGTGGCATAAGATCATCGGACATGGGGAAATACAGCCCGGTATCTAAATTACACGGATCGACACTACCATCACGCTCTCGACTCGGATGCGGAAGGGTGCCAACACCCACAGTAATGACCCGCGGTAGTTCGAATTTAGCCTAGCCCGTCTGACGGTTCATCGGGTTTAATTGATAATGGGAGTTAAATTTGCAGCCATCTTCAGTATTCAATAAAATGGGTATTGGAAGAGACAAGGCTAGACCACGTCGGCACATCTGTGAGGGGATTTTTCGGGGAGAGAAGGTGTTAGTTGGGCTCGATTCAAGTGGTGCGACCACGGAGAACCCCCTGCCGGCGGCGGCGGCGTGAGGTTCCTTATAGTGGGCGCCGGAATCGACTATAATATCTTGCTAGAAGGGCCCTCCCTGTATGATCAAAGCCATCCCTCGGCGCTGCCACGCGATGATCAAATTCCCAACAGTGAATGGAGTCGGGACGATCCGAGGAGATCAGCGGGTGGGTTAGGAATTACTCTGCTGACCTCCGTGAAACCGAAGCATTCGGCAGTAAGTATGACCCAGAGGCTTGACATGCGGCGAGTACTCACCGACCGCCCTGTGGAAGATTGGAACCAATATCATTTGGATGACGACCTGAACATCTAGCTTATCGGATCTAAATTAGCGGAAGACTAAAGCCTCCTCACTCAGTTTACGAGACGAATAGAGATGTTTTGCATGGGACGAGTGGATATGGAAGGAATCGACCCCACAATAATCACTCACAAATTGAACACCAACCCCTCCTTTAAACCGGTCAAGCAAAAAAGCCGAAGTTTCGCACCAGAAAGGCAAAAGGCCATCAATGAGGAGGTCGCCAAGCTCCTCAAGCCGGGAACAATAAGGGTGGAATGCAGAGTGGCTAGCTAACGTTGTACTCGTCGAGCTAAATGGCGAATGGCGACTGCATCGACTTTACTACATAAACAAAGGGTGCCCCGAAGGGTGACTTCCCTCTGAGAATCGACCTCATCGTGGACTCCACAGCGGGCCACGAACTTCTCGGTTTTATGGATGCATTTTAGGCTACAGCTGATTAGCATGGACCACGATGACCGGGGAAGACAGTTCGTCACGGCCTGAGGAACTGCTGTTATCGGGTAATCTTGGGTTGGGCTCAATGCGAGGCGATCTAGAGATTAAAGTGAATGGGATGTTCCAAAGGCAAATAGGAACCTTGATGGAGGTGTACATAGGCGACATGCTCGTAAAGTCCATCAATCAGATCTCCATGTCGCCGCCTCTGCAGGGCGTTCCGGATCTGAGGAATTATAACATGAAGGTGAACTTGACCCAGGAATGTGCCTTCGATTGTGTCGGCCCAGAGAAAATTTAAGGTTTCATGGATTAACCGGGGGAATTGGGCGAATCAGGACAAAATAAAAGCATTATTCGACATGCCGCCAGCCTTGAGGAATAAAGGAAGTCCAGCGCCTGACAGGAAGGATTGCAGCTTTAAGCCGTTTCGTATCCAGAGCGAGTGATAAATGCCTGACCTTTCTTCGAGTTACGAAGAAAGCCTTTGATGGACGAAAAAATGTGAGAAGGCATTCAGGGTCAAAAACGTGCTGAGTTCTCCCTCCCATTCTAGTAAGTCCTGTTGAAGGGGAACTACTCACTTTGTACTTAGCCGTATCAAACTTCTCAGCCGGTCACGATGCTCGTCGAGTAAAGCAAGTCCGGCCTGGAGTGTATTCTGCGGTCGGGCTCTACGAGGGCGGAGGAGAGGTACTAGGGAATGGAAAATTGATAATGGCAGTGGCTGACTCGGAAACTTAGCCCTATTTCGAGGCTCACACCACGAGAATTGACAGAATATCAATAGAGCGGGTATTACACAAACGAAGTCTCGGAAGAGGTGATGAAGTGGAGCCGTAGAGCTAAGCGGGGTTCGACGCCAGTGCAGGCCAAAGCGCTATAAAGGTAGGTCTGGCAGAGCCCGTCATGGAATTAAGCTCAGATGGAACTTGCGAACCCGCCGTTCGAGGAAAACTGAGCCTCCCGATATGGAAACTCTCTGTAGATGAAGCCTCAAATGAACAGGGAAGCGGAGCAGGCCTAATATTGACCTCACTGGAAGGGATAAACATTGAATATGCACTCGGGTTTGGGTTCGCACTTCCAGAAAGCAATGAAGCTAGTATGAGCGATCTGCGAACCTCAATCTCGCCATTCATTAGAAATCGACCAACTAGGGATCTGGTGACTCAGAAATTTAGTGGTCGGGACAGGTCCAGAAGATATCTGAGGCCCAATGGCTTGATGGTTACGTATCTCCAAAATTAGTGATTTTCAAAATTTGTGTTGGTTCGGTCCGCACGTCCACAGAGCGAGAGGAATTCTCGGGCCGGCCTTGGCAAAATTGGCTACGGCACTTCGGGAAGATCTAGGCATGTCAACGCCTATCGAATACTTGGCGGAACCCTCTATCGATCCTTATAGCGGGGTGAGTCGCTCATGGGATCCATCTTGCATTTGGATGGATCCCGTTTAGGTTATATTGACGGAACCACCCAGTTTGACCCCGAAAGAATGGCTAAGATAAAGTGAGGTTTTTCGGGTTTACCAACCACAGGGAGCACAAACGAGGGTTCTTCACACCTTTCCTAAAATGCATCGCGGGGAGACAGTTATGTGCTAAGGGAAGTAGGGCATATCACGGGAATCATATCAGACCCGAGCGTTAGCGAGGTAAAGTTTTGAGATAAGGATATACGGCCTACATTGCCAAAGATCTGACGGCCTAGTCAAAAATACGGAATCTGCCCGAGGAGCATGCGAAATGTCAGCCTCCAGTCAGGCCTTTAACATCAATCCACCCCATTGGCCGCTCGTGATGGGTTTGGACCTAGTGGGACCCACTGCCAGTCGGCTGAGACTAATCTGATCATAATTTGTGGCAGTGGACTATTTCACCAAATGGGGCAGGCCTTTAGCCACAATTACGGATCAAATCATAGTTCGTATGGCGTGCCGTGTATATGCAGGTTTAGCGTCGAGGGCCTGGTATCATATAATGGAAAACAATTTGAAATAACACAGTCAAGGATTTTTGTCTGTTTCGGGATCAAAATTATTACTCACACCCCGGCACACCTCAATCAAAGCGGACCAGGCCAGGGAGTCCACCATGGAACCATAAAGGCGCTGAAGACCAATTTGGAGGACCTTAAAGGGGGTTGGGTAGAATACCTCCAGGGTATTATGGGCATCTGAGATGACCTGAAGTGAATGACTTCGGGAGACCCCATTTGCCACTAGCCTTTGGCACGGAGCGATGGCCAGGATTGAGGTCGAGATAAAATCTCAGAGTCATTTAGCATCGGAGGAATGATGTGAGGCTGCGTCGAACTTTGGAACTCTGAGCGGCATGGCCCGGTTCCAACGTGCGGAGGGTATCAAGGAAGGCGACGGTGTCTGACCCAGAAAGTCAAGCCCGGAGTTACTGCCGAGGATTTGGTCCTAAAGCTCCTGCATGAAAGAATCCCACTCGATGGAAGAGTTAGGCCCAATTGGGAAGGTCCTTATGGCTCTGCCAGAGTCGTCGGACAGGCTGATTATGAGCTCCCGACGAGGAGGAAAGATTTCTGACACACATGGAATACGGAGCATTTAGGCGATTTTGTTAGGCATCGGTTTGTTAAATAAGCCTTATCGGTTCTCATGTAGCGAATGGGCGCACCTTTGGTTGGATTAATTAGATATCTCGACATTTAGATATCTGGAAAAATGCGCGGAAGGTTCATGAACATAAAAAGTCTCTCTTTATTTCAAATGAATCATATTCGTTTACAATCAGTGATATCCTCGATTACATCTTGATATGCACTCAGCATAGGCAATTCCCTCAAAAAAAAAAAAAAAAAAAAAAAGTGGGATAAGGAAAAGAAAAAGAAGGGGAAAAGATGAGGACAGAGGAGAAAGACGAAGAAAGAAGAAGAAGCATGAGAAAATTTGTGGAAGAGAAGAAGGGAAAGAAAGAAGGCAGGGAGGTAGAAAGAGGAGGAGGAAGAAGAAAAAGAAAAAGCAGGGTGCGGCACGGAAGGTGCACGCCTCTGGGAACATATCCCCCAGCCAGCTAGGAATAACATAACTCCCACCAAAAGGGACTAGGAAGAACTGACTCCACACTTGAGACCCGGAAAAATTTGGTCGAAGGCGTCGGAGGCCCGACCAAAACGGTTGAACATGAGCATCCATGCCACAAACTCCATCACAGAAAGCGAAGTCTCAGCGTGAACGGAAACAGCAGAGACTACCATTTATAAAGAGGCGAAGCGTTGGAAACTCATGTCGTTCACGAATTCTCCATAAACCGGCGTGTGGTGTTCGCCCCTTTTCGAGATCTTACCGTGGTTTAAATTCAGCTCTTCACACACTGAAAATCATACGAGGCATCATCGGTTAGTAAGCGAGGGCTGATTAACTCACTGTGGCTCACTCTACTCTGCCGCAGGCACTATTTGCCTCGAGTCGGACTAGCGGCTGGTATATCGCCATTCGACGAGCCTTGCCAGGGCTGAAGCTCACTTGAGACGATTGCTCCTTTGACGAGCTCCTACACTCTGCCTGACCTGTTGCCTCAAGAGTCAGACCAAGCTCGAAATTCACATGCCGTCGGCGAAACGCCGCGAGCCACGCGCGGAGGCTGAGTTGCTCTTTGTGAGCTCCTCTACTCTGCGAGGCCGTGCTTGCATCGAGAGTCAGACATTTCGAGCTCGTCGCCACGTTCGGCCCAAGGCCATGCGAGCCACTATGCGAGGCCTTGATTTACTCACTTTGGCTTGAGCTCCTCTACTCTGCGCGGAGCCATCTTTGCCTCGAGTCAGACAGGCTCAGGCTTTGTGCCGATGAAGCAGGCGCCGAGGCCCTAATTTTGAGGCCCGGGTTACTCACTTTGGCCGAGGCTCCTCCTGCGCGGTATCTTGCCTCGAGACTCGAGACCCATTTCGAGCTAAAGTAATGTGATTCAAACGAACGCCACAGGCCTCAGTGCAGGCCCGATAGCTCACTGTGAGCCGCTGGCGGCTCACACTGGCGAGCCTATTATTTACATGGACGAGCTCGCGATGCACTGGCGAGCTCTTCCCGATAAGCTCACTGACAGGCCCTTCAAGCGGCTGCTGGCGAGCCCTGTGTTTACATGGACGAGCTCTGTAGTGATCTGACGAGCTCTTCCCGATGGCTCTACTGGCAGAGGCCGCTGGAAGTGGCTCTAAGACTGAGCTATTATTTATGGACGAGCTGCCCGTTTTGTGACTCTTCCAATCATCACCAGCCAGGCCCCCATTATTTACATAAGAATGAGCTCTCATGACAGTCTACGTGACTCTTCAATGCTTTCTACTGTGAGCCACTTCCCAATGACTCACTGACGGCCCTATTATTTACATGGACAGGCTCTCGCGCAGTCACTGACAAACTCTTCCTGATAGCTCTACAGCGAGCCACTTCCAAGCAGCTACACTATGAGCCTATTATTTACATGGGCCAGGCTCCTTGGCGAGTCACACTGTGGCTCCTCCCAGTGGCTCTACACACGTGGGCTCCTTCCTACTATTCACATTGTGAGCCCCTTCACGTCGGACAGAAGCGGGCTCCTCCTACAAATCCTATTGACGAGCTCCCCTCGGCTTCACAGGCGGACTGAGCTCCTACCCAGTATCACTTTGTGAGCCTTCCAGCTGCGCGAACCCAGACGGGCTCCTTCTTCTTTATTCCACATTGGCAGGCCCTTCCTTGCGCGGACATACGGGCTCCTTCCTACTATTCACATTGGCAGGCCCTTCACGCACATGGACGAGGCTTGGGCTCCCTTCCTCACAATCCTATTTACGAAGGCTCTCCCCTCGGCCCAGACGGACGAGCTCCACACTATTGCTTTAGCCCAGGCCACTTCTTGCACATCGAATGAGCGGGCTCCTTCCTAAATCTATTGGCAGACTCTCCCCTCAGCTGAGACCAGACTGAGCTCCTACTGTCGCTTTGGCCAGGCCCTTCACTGCACTTCAAACAGACGGGCTCCTTCCTACAATTCCTATTGACGAGCCCTTCACTGCACATCGGACAGACGGGCTCCTTCCTACTATTCACATTGACGAGCCCTTCACTGCACATCAGACAGACGGGCTCCATCCTACAATTCCATATTGACGAAGCTCTTCCCTCGATATGGGCCCGAGTTCCCCCTTTATTTCATCACGGCCCAGGCCGCTTCCGCGCCCCTTGGATGGGCCCGGGCTCACCCTTCTTATTTTCATTAGCTGAGCTCTTCCCATGATCAGTATAGGCGAGCTCTACTGCTGTTCGCGAGCCTTAACCCAATAGTCCCCCGATACTTGAGAGCTCTACTCGCCTCCAACCATTAACGACCTCAGCCACAAACAGGTCGCGCAGCTAAAAACCAGGTCAACACCCGCCAGACGGATGGCCAGCGGTATAGGCCCACGGCCGATGAGCTCACTTTACTCAGCCTTACAGTTTGGGAACCGAGGCGGTTAAACAAAGATAGTATCTGAAATTTCAACGTCTGATCCTAAATTGCTAGACCCTCAAGTCGATTTATACGGTTCAAAGAAAGAATAAAGATATCCATTTACGAACACTAATTTCCAAAAATGAATGTTTATGAAGGAGGCTACAGTGTCGAACCCACGAAGCCCGGCCAAAAAAAAAAGAAAGGAAGTGGAGCATCGGAAAGCATAAATGAATCCACAGGATTCGAGGCATCGAGCGATGAAGAATGAGAAGGGGCCTCAATAGGAGCACCAGGCTCTTGGGAATGGTTCGTGTCGGAAGACTCCTCCGCCTCTTCATCTTGGGAGGTCGAGAATTGAATCCAGTTTGAGTAAGCGTGGATGGCCTTAGTTTGGCGAGCCACCTAGAAGCGAGGCACTAGCTTGGTCACGCGGTGTGAGATAACCTCATCCTACGAGCAACCACCTTGACATCGCGATGAAGATCCATGCGCCAGCCACTGACCTCCTCGCTCGGTAGTCTTGATAGAAGTTCTGACGGAGGGGACTCATGATGGCAGTCTCAAACGACACCTTGCCTCACGAAACTTAGCGACGGTTGATTTGAGTTGTTTTCCTTAATCATTCAAATCCGCCCAGGTGACATGTAGCTGGCTCGAAAGATCCGTGCTCACCTGAGAGGTGAGGAGTTCTTACTAACCGAGTTGAAGCTCCTCTGGACGGACTTAAGCCCCTCCTGAGTCTCGACCAAATCATTTTGCGCAACCTGAAGCTCACAGGCATCAGAAGCTCGCCCTCGGTGTTGTCAAGGCACATAGGACCTCGTCTTCTCTACTTTCGGCCGTACGGCGGGTAAATTATTGGTCGGACTTAAAGCGCTCTATTTCTTCCAGTCCATATCTTTAGCTCGATCCTGCGGCTCGGCCTTCGAGTAAGGAAGCCACCTTCGCCTTATAAATCAGGGCGATCTTCCATCTTTCATTTGTTTAGCCTTATCGCGGGCCTTCAAATGAGTGACGGCTGCCATCAGTTTATGAAATCGATTACTTTCGACACGGAGACGAGCATAAGGAGTAAGCCGACTATAGACCTCACAGAGGCAACCCCACGAAATGATAAAGCGAGCTTCATCAGCCAAATGACCCTTCGACCTCACGACATGGGACTCAGGGAGGATGGATGGGATGGCTCTGCAGCGGGCAGGGTTCACGAAGCGAATCCTTGAGCTACCGGCTTTTTGTTTGGTTGCCTCGGCGAATCGCCATCCCAGGAGGTATTTCGACATTGGAAAGCAGTTCCGTACGGTTATGGCGAATTTGTCGGCGACGGGACTGACAGCGCCCAGACCCTTTGCCTTTACAAGAGGTTTGGGGGAGGCAATGAGAGTCAGCTTAAGTGGCGCTTGCTTAGGCTCTTGGGCGGGGAGAGAGGCCGCCCCCAATCCACGAAGCCCCGACCTTGGGGGTGACGCCGCTCCGGCTCTTGGGCGGGAGAAGAAGGAGACGACGCCGGAGTGCGAACCCGACGAGGGTGGCGGCACTTTGCTTCGGTTCTGTTGAGAGAAAGAGAGCACCTGATTCCCGAACCTTGGCGGCCGCGGTTAACTTCCGGAGGCTCGGGTTTCTTTTGCACTCGGGGCTTCAGGATGGCCTTTAAATGAACTAAAATCTCTCCACAATTGGGAGGCGGCGGCTGATAGGCGAGGAAGAAGCTCGAGTGAAGGCGGAGACTTGAGAGCGGAGGACGTCACGGACATCAAGCTGAGATAGAACTAGGAATGCTCCAGGCTTTATCAGCTCTGCGTAGGGCAATGAGACATTGTCTGTAGAACTGGCGTTATCTTCGTCGCTAAAAGGTCGAGGCGAGGCTTTGGGAAACATGAGGGAAAAGCGAATTGAAGTATTCGATCGTCTTTAGACAAATCAAACCAAAGTAATGCAAATACTCACGAAGGTTATCGGGGAAGCTTCACGTCTGGGCACACCAAATTAATCCACATCAGAGCGAATTGTACTCCCGAGTTGGAGCCAACGGCGAAGAAGTATCGTCCCTTCGAGACCTATGTGAAGGAAGGAGGTCAGGATCACGAGAGGAGACTAAAGGCGATACGGAGAAATAAATAAAACCTTCGGAAGTAGCGTTGATTAAAAGAGATGAAGGAGACGAGAGCCACCTTCAGGGGCGTGACCCTCATCAAAAGGTTCTTAATACGACACTGCCAAAATACCTGACCATTAGGGCCCGATTTGGAAGGCGGATGTTGAAGAGTTCACGGAGACCCGCTTTTATGAGAGGGATCACGAGGAAAGCGAAGGCCGTTATCAAAGGCAACTTCAAAAAAACAAACCATACCAGGCACGGCGGCATAAAAAGTCAAAACATCAGGGGACAATATTTGGACACCAGGGGGAACTGTGTCGTTCGTAGAAAATAAACTGTTAAGAAGGACCAACCTTACTAGATTACATTCCTGGCATGCTGGCCTGTTGAGACCTTTGAGTGTCAGGCCCACCCGGATGCCAATCCAGTTATTTTCTTTTACCCTTACTGAAGGAAGGGAGGCGCCTCAGAGGGCAGCACGAGTCGGTGGGGGATCGGACTAACGGGAACATCCCTAGCTGGATGTGCCGTGAGAAGAATCATAGCGTCGCAAGAAGAAGAGCGACTTGGACCCGTGACATAAGAAGCGAAGCGTTATAAGCGAAATCGGATGACACTGAGGCCTCGTCGTACCAGCCGAAAGAGTGCGAAGGGCGAACCTGGCAGGCCCGAGATGAGAGGAAAGACGCCCGAGGAAAAGGACTGACACTAGCGGACGGAGGAAAATCAGGCAGAAATACAAGAACACGAAATATAAAGACAAAGTGGGAAGTTATAAGACGGGGAGGAATTAAGCGAGAAGGTCGACCAAGATCGCGAGGAAAGCGAGGGAATTATGAAAAACAAGCGCGAGGCTTCGAGAAGAGCCATCGTGCAGCACCACGATATGTGTTAGGCGGGGTTAATCGATCCACATCCCGAAGCGAACGAAATAACAGCCCATTGAGTTAATCCACCGACCTGCCCACCTTGTTCGGGTACCGAGAATTTGGGAGCGAGCGATGGGGATTGAGGGTGGACCGTGATCCACTCGCGGCTAGATAGAGCAATGGGGTCGCTGCCGCCCAGTATCCAGCCATAGCGGCCCAGCGAGGCGGCTCATTAGTTTGAAAACATGGATTTGGAAAAATGAGAAGCGTTACAGCGGTCGACCATATCCTTCGATAGGAAGATAGAATATTAAGCCAAAGATATCTTTCGTCCAATCAAGTCACATTATAAGGGAAGAAAAAGCGATAAAAGATCATCGGTTGGACATTTTCCAATAAAAGAATGAAGTTATACCAAGTAAGACTCCCTTGATTAATCGAATTGCTGCATCTAAGTGTATGTGAAACATACCATCGATAGGAAAGACCCAGGAGTCAGATCCAATGGATCAATATCCACTACAAATGACGGCTCCACCCTTTGAAGATGCCTTGATACTAAGCAACCTCACATTTCTCTCTTCGCTCTCGGGAAGAAATAAACTAGTATAGGAGCGGCCCCGGATAAAGCCCTCGCCGGCCCTTCCTCCTTCTGATTCTTCTTGAGAGCGTCTGCATCGAACGGGAGGTCGGCGTGTAGTAATCTAACCCGGCCCAAGCGACCGGCATCTTAGGTTCGGCCAACCAGCCTGATCTCGGTCCCAACTTGTGACCGGAAATGCATCGGCCAGTTCAGTTGAACAAAAGCATCATCACACTTGTTCACATGTAACTATATATAGTAAAATTCTTTAAAAAAATAATGACATTTTGTAGTAATGTTTCTATAAATATTTCCAGGTTAGAAAGAGGCCAAAGTTCACGGAGAGAGTAGGAATATAGTGATGGGTTCATCATTCAAAGATGAAAATCAAAGAGTGAGGAAACGTAAAATGTTTCAAGGCCTCATAGTAGTATTTGTTTGTGTCATTTATAAAAATTTTAATGGTATTATAATAGTGAAGTAGTATTTCCATAAGCATGGTCAGATAAACTATGTTAAACTTAATGGTTGTTTTTATTTTTATGCTCTATAAAATTCTTTATTATATGATAGAATGTTATCTCTTATCCACAAATTATATATGATTCTTGAACCATATTAAAACTCTCAGTATCTTTGTGTCTCAGAGATAATTCTATTTTATATTTATTTCATTTATATATATATATATATATATATATATATATATACTATATATATATATATATATCAAGCTTCATGGATACAATAAGTGTTATCAGAGGGTTTGATTGAATATGCCCATTAGAGGGTTTGATTGAATATGCCCAGTAGAGCCTTAATAAAATATATTTGAAAGAATCTTGAAGATATCGAAAAGAGCTTTAATTGAAGATATTTTGATGAGCCTGATTTTGAATAATCCAAGAAGAGTAAAGGAGAAAGAGTGTATAAAAGATGAGTATAAAAAAAGAAATTTTTATCAGAATGTGATATAAGAAAATAGAGGATCGCATGACAAAATTTTACACGACCTGCAAACACACGATAGGAACTCGATATTGTAGAATCTCGTATTTTTTGCTATTATGTGTTTCTCACTAAAAATACGAAACTCATTTTTATTTTTGAAAAACTATTTTTAAAAACGATTTGGTCAGAAAGCTATTTTATTTTATTTTAAAAGAAAAAACAAAATAAAATAAAATAAAAGCACTAAATGTAACTCTGCAGTAAGAAAATACGGTATGGGAAAATGAGTCTATATCAGGAGTCAGGGTGCTCGGGAATGTACGATAGAAGCGTAACACTATCCCCAAGCCACCCAAAATTAGGTCTTTCTTATGTTTAAAGGAAATACGATTTTTATTTAAATGATCAATAAATATCAAGACAAAGCAATGATAATATATAATAAGCATCAGGCATATATAAATAATAGACAGATAAATAAATAAATAAGAAAAGTTAGATGAGAAAAATATGTTCCTGGACGGGATATCTAAAGTGCTATCAATTAGAAACGATGTTGGTGTAATAATAAAATATAAAATATTGAAAATCAATTAGAAATTAGGTTATAGATCAAATATCAAATTATTTATTAAAATGATACATGGAATATCGGGCCCCACCCAGACGTTTATATATTATACCAAACTAACTTCACAATATTTCATTTTTTGGAGCCCATATAATTAATCACATATTTTGAATTTTAAGCGTTGAAATTTTAAGTTTTGAACGTTGGAAGTTTGAAATTACGAAGTGAAATTTTGAAATGAATTTGAAGTTTGAGAATTTTGAATTCAATTTTGGAAATTGATTTTAAATTAAGAACTTGAATTTTGTAAATTTGAGATTTGGAATTTAGATATTAGGAATTTGAAAATTGAGATATTTGAATTTTTAAATTATAACACTTTGAATTTTGAAATTGAGAAATTGTAAATTTGAGTGAAAACTTTAAAATTTGAAATTGGAAATTATGAGGCGTCAATTTTGAAATTATGGCCTTGAATTTTAGAGGGGGAGTGAGAATTTTGTAAATTTGAAATTAGAGTGAGAGACTTAATTTTAAATTGGAAACTTAAAAAAATTAAAATAATAAATTGAGGAAATTGAATTTTGAAATTAGGGTTCTTGAATTTTGAAATTAAGAGAATTAGTAATTTTAAAACTGGAAAATTGAAATTTGAAATTAGAAATTAGGAAGTTGAATTTGGAAATTAAGGCACTTGAGTTTTGAAATTTGAAGTGAAAAATTGAGAGTGCAAAATTGAGGACTTAAATTTTGAAATTAGAATTTCTGTTGAAATTGAAAACTTGAAAAATTGAAATTAAGGAGCAGAGTGAACTTTAAATTGAAAATTTGAATTTTAGAAAATGAGAAATTAGGAATTTGAATTTTGAAATTTGGACACTTGAATTTTAAAAATTGAGATTTGAAGGCTTGAGTTTTAAAATTGAAATTTTGAATTTTAGAAAATGAGAAATTTGAATTTGAATTTTGAAAACTTGATACTTGAATTTTAAAAAATTGAGAAATGAATATTTAGAACTTGAATTTTTGAAGGCTTGAGTTTTAAAATTGAAATTTTGAATTTTATAAAATGAGAAATTGGGAATTTGAATTTTGAAAATTGGACATTTGCATTTTAAAAATTGAGAAATTAAAATTTAGAACTTTAATTTTTGAAGACTTGGGTTTTAAAATTGAAAATTTTTAATTTTAGAAAATGAGAATTTGAGAATTTGAGAATTTGAATAAGTTAAGGGTATGAGTTTGACGGGTTAAAAACCCAGTCGAGAGGTTGTAAGCCAAAGAATTGGTCGAATGATCCCAATGGGTTGGGCGCACAAGAGATATAATGTTTTACTTAACCAAATCCTAATGAATTGAGTAAAAGGACCAAATAGTTGAACTAGAGAAATTATATGATTATTTTAATTTAGAAGTCTAATGAGTTGGTAAAATGCCTAATATGGTTTGAGCACAGAAATGATAGAGCTTTCTTAGCCCAAGTCGTAATACTAGGTTGGGTTAAGGATGGCCTAATAGATTGAGCCTAATGGATTGGTCAAAGGGTTTGGTCAAAAAATCTAATGGGTCTAATGGGCTAGCCAAATGGTTTAAGGAGTTGATCAATACTCAATAGGTTATTGGGTAAATGGGCCTTGCCAAAAGGGCCTAAAGGGTTAGCTATAAGGTATTTTGAGGATGGGCTAAATGAATTGAGATCAAGTAATTAGGTGACGTCAGCAGGAACAAAATATATCTTAATTAAGTAAAATGAATAATAAAATATAAGCATAGTAATATATATATATATATATATATATATATATATATATATATATATATATATATATATACCTATACTCTCTCTCTATATATATATATATATATATATATATATATATATATATATATATAGTAAAATATACAAGAGAAAAAATAAAATCAGGAGAATTAATAAAATAAAAATAAATATAAGTTACAATATAAGAATTAGTAAAATATAATCCAAACCAAAACTGGAGAGTCGTGGAAAAGTTAATATGTACAATACATGGTGAGGGTAGGAGGGTAAAAAAAATTGATAGGGTAATATGGAAGGTTATGAGAGAATTGTATATACAATAAATGGAGAAAGATAATAACATTATGTCATTATGGAATAATAAATAGTGGATTAAGGTGTAATAAATTAAAACTGAGTACAAAAAAAACATATGGGGGATGTGATGAATCAGAGCTACATGAACGAGCTTGGCATTAAGGTGGCGTTTGTTTTTTGACATCTTTAAAAGTTATTCGACTTTTGGCGTTAAATTTGTTTGTTTATAATTTTTATGACTTATTGTTTAAACTTTTTAAAAAAGTTCCGAATAGAAAAAGTAAAAATATTTGGCTTTTTCTATTCAGAAAAATTTATTTTCTACTAAAATAAGAAAAACTTTTTTGGTTGCGTGAGAATGGTACTTCAATCTGTATTATTCTTATGGATGACAATGAGAGAGTTTAGGACGGGCGGTCCATCCCGGCAGCTCGTTTATTTCTTTCAATTCTCGAACTTGTCTCATTTAAAAAAATTAAGTAGACGGGCTTGAGGATAGGAAATTCTTACAGGTAAAATTGCAGTTTATTTGATTTTTTATTATATTAAATTAATATATTTCATAAAAATAAAATATTATGAATTTTATAAATTATTTATTAAAACATTCTAATGATATTATTATTATTTATATTAAAGTATAAATAAAATAATAAAAATTATTTTAAAATATAATAAGGCAGGCGGGAGTAACAATACATGAACTCGTGCTGAGCCATGTCAGTTGAAAAATAAACTCTGACACATAGGTCTGATTAAGTGGCAAATCAGCTAAGAAGCGGCTAGGCGAAATTAAAGAAATAAATTTGTCACCATTCACCATCCCCTATTAACTACCCAATATTAAAAAACAAACAACAACAGCAATGTTATTAAGTCTTGTGACGTTAAACTTCAAAGTTACATTATTAAACTCAAAAGAAAGTTACATTGACGTTAAGTAAAAAAACAAACACCGCCTAAAGTAATTGTCAATAAAATTACATGGCTCTTATATGATTTTCTAGAGAATAAAAAAAAAGGTTCGGTTGTAAAAAGCTCGTTCGCATTAGATTCAATTTTATTTCTTAAGATCTGAGTTTTCTCATAATAGGATGCCATATAAATTAAAATTTTGTCTTAAAAAACTTAAATCTCAAGAAATAAAATTGAATCTACCAATCTTTTATAGATGAACAAAATAAAAAAAAACGTATTCCAAGATCATTCAGGAAACCCATAGAATTAAATATTCAAAACACAAACTATGTCAATCTCTTCCTTTGATAATTTACTACATCATGAGTCATTAAATACACCTCATGGTCGTAAGAATCACACATACTATAAGACAAATCACCTAGGGAAGAATATGTTATGGGGCCTAGCATGAAACATTTGAAAATTTAGATCCAAAACTTATCAAACCTAGCCTAAATCTTATTTGAATAAAATAATTGATAAAGAACATTAATATTTGATAAAGAGTTCATGAGGCAAGAAAAGATTTGTCTCACACAAAAATACCCCTTCATTTATCTTACCCACAGAGTTCCTAACATAATTCGAAACATCATATCCTCCTCTCAACCAATTTGACCCCTTCCCACACCTCCCTTTCTTATTTTCTTTTTTTCCTCATTCAAACATCCCCTTATCCTCTCTCAAGCGGTTTCATGACTTCTTCTTCAACAACACACCTCCCTTTCTTCTTTCTTCTTCTCCTTAACCCGTTTTGCTTCCCCCCCACCCCCTTTCCTCTCAAGCTTGGCCTCGTTTCTTCAAAATCGACCTCTCATTTTACTCAAATCTCTAACCCAAAAACCCCATAAACGCATCCCATTCGAAAAATAACTGTTGGTCGACCAAAGCACGACCTGTCACGAGAAAGAGGAAGGGGATTTCCCATTTGAGCCAAAGCATGACCAAGTCCCCCTAGGTTTCTGTCTTCATCAGTAGGTTTCTTTCACTTTCTGTTTGTCTCTTTATCTCTTTGACATGTTCAGTTGGTATCAATGATTCATTCTACGAATTCTGCAATTATAGGATTATACAGTTAAAGAATTACAAACTTCATCATTGAGTGATGAACATCAGCTGCCGAAAGAAAAAAATCACCTACTACGAGGGTGCTGTATAGTTTCCATGACGAAAGAAAGAAAATGATTAAAAACATTCAATTTTGCATTAAATTTATCTTTATATTGGTCCCCATATGTGAGGTATGCTCCTAACATGACATGTATACATAAACATAATTGTTAAGGAAGTTGTGGAGGGGCCACCTCAAAATCTTCTAGAGTCGGTGGATGGGGATCATTTTGCATTAACCACTCTAACCAAACACCCATAGATATAACCTAACGTCCATTTTTGCATTGCACACTTTTGTGTTCCTTTTAAGTTTGTTTTGTTAGTTTGTGCATGATTGGCTTTAGTCATGTATCTTGAGCTAATGGTTCTTTCTGCATTGGTGATTATAGTAATTTTGTTGTTTACAACAACTTGTTTATCTATATGCTTTAGTGTTCTTTTATATGACACCGGAGAGGGTGTCCATAGAAGGGTAGTGAACTTAAGAGCGAGAATGATCTAATGATAGGGATCATTGCTCCCGACTTAGAGATTTCAATGTCTTACCTTAAAACTGTCATTCCATAGAGGATTCCAAATCACTAAGAAGCTTTTGAACCATTATTGTCTTTAGGATGTCAACTGTCATCACAAAATTGACGAATTCAAAATTTGTACCAAGAACCCAAATTCAATTGAGTATGGTTTAATATACTAACACATCAAACTGAAATGACACTACATATGGTTTAGTAAAGTGAATAAGTATGGAAAGTGTCAACGAAAAAAAGTGACAATGTTGTTCAAGAGTGGATGTAATTTAAATTATTAATTGAAGTTATTTCATTTATTTATTGTTGTGTAATTCCTAAATTAGTTGTTATGAGAAAATTGTTGTAAATGAACTTGTAATTCGTTCGTGATGAATATTGAAATGATGGATGTTTGTTTTGATTGAATGTATTAATAGATTTGTTGTCTAACATTCCTATTATAGGTATTTAAAGACTAATATGGCACCAAGGAGGAAGCATTTGTATAAGCGCCCTGCCCAAGTCTCGGAATGACCTTAGGTTATTCAACACAACTGAAGAGTTTGATAGGTATATTAAGTATTTCAATAAAAGGACAATATTACTTGTGCGAAATATTGATCCCGCATTTATGAGCAACTTTGGGTTGGAGGCGATATTTGATAGGATGGGTTGGACTCTAGTCGTTTCTTTGGTTGAACCAATGTATACACAACTAGTGCGATGCTTCTACTCCAAAGCTCATTTCACACATCGAGCTTTCATTGATTGTACACTGAGAGGAAAAGACATAAGACTTACTCCATGTAAAATATATGAAATACTAGGTGTCTCATGTGAAGGCCTGCTAGTGGATGACATGAAGACTTGGCCTAACATTCCAGGGTTTGTACCCTTTAAGGCCATTGAGCACTTATGCGAAGTATCGGTTGGTCATGGGCTTTGAAAGCCCAATGCTCATAGTCTTTCTATTAAATGTCATGTACTCCATCACATCATCACATTCTCCATCATACCACGAGAGGGCCACAGAGAAGAGTTGTCTTATCTTGAAGCATTTTTGGTTGATTCTTTATTGATGAGTCGTAGAGTCAACCTTGGCTATATTATGCTTAATCATATGATTGCCTGTTGCGATAGCACAACTTGGGTACTCCCCTATGGACGCTTTATGATGAAAGTTTTCAGAAAGTTTCGTTTAGACTTATCAACATAAACAAAAAGTGAGAAGGTTTCTATGTATGACACTTATACCGAGTCAACTATGGGTAGAATGAAGTTTATGAAATCAAAGGATGGTGAATGAAGACGTGTGGGAGATGAAGTAGAGGTTGACTCGAATGAGGATGAAGAGAATAATGACATAGAGGGAGGATGTCATTATACATTAACTTGGACATTCCTAATTCTAAGCGTGCACCAAATCAGCTTGGTGATATTCCTCATGCCGAAGAGCCACTAGTTATGGATGAATCACCTTTGTATGAGGTTAGGGCACAGATCAATTCGTTAGCTTCTTGCATAGAGGAGCTTGTTCTTGTGGAGGACTTACGTTTATCTTCAATCGAGGCTCATATTGATTAAGGCGTGAGGCGATTGACCTCTAGAATAGTGCTTCCTAGCAAGACTACGATCAATTTGAGCAAAGGGTTATGGGATTCCTTGAATCTGTTTTCCCTCTACCACCTCTACCGTCTTGATACCGTTATACAAACTATGTTTTCAGTTTACTTTTTTTACTTATGATGTAAGAATTTATATGTTATTATACTTTTATGAACAATGAATTATATGTCACACTTGTTCTAGTTATTAAACTTTGTTACAATTGTATGAATGGATGTAATACATTTTACTTTATGGTGATGTTTGTTTTTTTTACACTTTCATTTTCCACTTAACATAACTTGTACCAATGAGGGTGAAGAGTTTGGAAAATATTGTTATGTTTCCATGATTGTGTCATACTTAGATGAATTTATCATGAGTCTACTGAAACTTTTATGTACCTTGAATCATTAACAATCAATGCATCCCACAAATAGCTTTTGTAGTATATCAAAATTAGTTTAGGAGCATGGTTCTAAGTAGTATAAATCACCTAAAAACTGACTTTGTTTGAAGAAGAAAGTACTAATGGAAGCTATTGCATGTTGTGACCTCAACCGATTGAGGTTCCACATCTCAACCGATTAAGGTTCCACATCTCAACCGGTTGAATGAGCTCTGCGTATACAAATTTGACATTGCAAACTTCGGTCGGCCGGTCGAGGGTGGTAATCTCGCCGATTGAGGTGTAGATCCTCAGCCGGTTGAATGACCTCTCGATACGTTCATTGAAATTGCACCTAAATCAAATAGTTGGTGATGCACTTTCGACCAGATTAAGCGAGGTGTAATTCGCAGTCAACGGCCAGAGGTCATTCAGCCGGTTGAGGTGTGGTTTCTCAATCAGTTGAATGACCTCTCGGTCTGGTTGATTGAAATTGCACCTTAGTCGACCGGTTGAGATTGGTGCACTCGACCGATCAACTTAGGTGCAATTTTAGTAAACTAGTCTGAGAGGTCATTCAATTGATTGAGGTGTGGATCCTCAAAATGGAAAACTCGCTTGTGTTAATTGAGATCTACTAATAGTATACTAGTGTGTACTTCTTAATGAGAAAATGCTTGAACAGTTTGAGAAGTTACAAAATAGCATTAACGGAATCTCTCCGTTGTCATATTCTGATATAGCATAATATAAACAAAATTGTCCAAATGAAGTTACTACATAACATAATTGTTTGATACAAAAAACATTAAAAAAAAAAAAAAACAACACTCTTTTCATGCACTTCCTAATCAAAATAACTTGGTAAACTTTTCCCGTTGTTTGTTATGGGCATCCAAGGCAAGATTGACTGCTAGTTGAAGTATATACAATGGCATTTTATCCTGTCAGGAAAAATCATACACAAAATGATTAGTGGTATCCATCTATACTTAATATAAAATGATGTATTTGAAAAATGATTGATTTGCTCAAATTGATTACCACATCAATTGCTTCAACTAATGTGGAACCTTTCCAATATTCCATAAACTTTATTACGAAAATTTACAGTCAAACCTAAACAAAAATTGGATGAAATTGGTTAAAACATAAACTAGATAAGCAGTTACAATTACCTATCAAACAATTTAGAATGTACCGAACAATTTTTTTACCCATTTTTTTTTTTACCAAAAACATTAGGATAGACATGTGTAAATGCTCCAATGTCTAAGTTGTGATGCAGAAGAAATGCGTGAAATGCTTTGGTAATGGCTGCTGACAACCTAATTGAGTTTCTTGATGGTCGTTTACCTCTTGTTAATGAAATAAAGGATAACACCTTTACTCTTTGAGTGGCAAGATTTACAACATGCAGGTGCCAATGTTTATTCTTACATATGGGTAAATAGAACTGTGTAAACAAAAATACTGAAAACATTTAGTTATCCAATATATATATAAAAAAAAAAAAGAATTGGGAGTTTGTACAATGGCAAGTTGATGTGTTACCATGTCACAACTTGACAGATCATGACCAACGATGGTTGCATCGAGGAACGATTTACATTGTCGAACGTATTCTAATGGTTCTGTGGTCATCGAAATGCTAGTCAATATCACCTACAAGTGTACGAACTTAGACAAAAATCTACAAGAATATACACAATAGTAATGATGGAAAAATACAATACCTCAAATGATGGGTCAAAATAATGTGTGTGTCTAGGCATAGATTGTTTCGCATTGAATATGCGAGCGACTGTTGCTATAATCTGCATCCGAAAAAATGAAGGTTTTAACATATTGATGTCAAATGAAATGTAAAACATAACTAATTACAATTAACGAAATTATGCATACCACATTGTTTATCCAGCGCTCTCCATCAAGCGAAGACAACTCCTTCCTAGTGATAAACATCACATGCATCTCACACATGATCTTACTTGAAAATGAAATGACAAGTTAATCGTGTGGTAGGAAATTGAGTATAATTACAAATAAGGAAGATAAAAGTGGAATTTAACTAAATTGTACATACTCCTCATCCCTCCCTTTTGCAAAAACATAATTTACCATCAATCATTCTTTAGGGGGTCACTCTTTTAAACTGCTTTTGGAAATTGTCGGCGATTTCAGTACTGCAGATGGCTTAACCATCCTTCCTGATCTTCATTTATATATCAAAGTAGTATCTAGGTTGCCGCATGATTTCAATCCCTCATCAACATCCATCCTAGGTTCTTCATTTGTCTGCATTGGTGGCTTATCAACTTCATTAAGCGGATAGAAAGGTATGTCTTGAACATCTCCATCATATTGTGTTTGTGGCTTATCACCTTCCTTTGTTGGAGAGAAAGATATCTCCACTGTCAATCGTAATGCAGTAATTTGAGTAGGTGTTGAAGGCACATGTGTGTAGTAAAACTATGGGAGGATGGATAAGATGCACCTTGCACATCTGGTGAATGGTGGGGTTGTTGCTCAGGTGATCTCATACCAGACAGGAATTCCTCAATATCAGCAACAAGTGATGTTGTCAATGCTATAAGTAGGCCTGATTTTGCCAAAATGTGTTTTATACCCTATAAAACAATATAAGAGTTAGTCGAAGGAGTTACATATGAATTAACATTAACACTGTTGGAATATTACTCGTAAAACAAGTACCTTTGGTGAATCTAAATTATGGGAAGAGGTGGAAGGATGCGAAGGTATATACGTAGAGGCCGAAGGATACAACGGTCTTGAAGATCTGTTTTGAGAAACATGACATTGCTCAATTCTTATATTTACACATCCATATCTTCCAAAATATTTTCTTTCCTCAGAAAGACATCTCTTGATTAGCTTATACATCCGGGCGGTCATAATGGGTGTCGTGGCTCACGGACATTGATGGAATGGTGAAGGTGTAAGGAAGAGTAGAATAGCTGAAAAAATTATGCATGCCCATAAGTATGTTGATTTGCTTCTTTAGAACTCATGAATACCATCCTCTGAATGTTGGAGCCTGAATTTTCACTTGGGTTCTTTCATAATACAAATACTATGCATAATAGAATCTCATAGATCTCGGATTCCCTCCTGCTTAGAATTAGGGGCTAAAAGTTGTTCTTGAGAAAAATTAGAAATGACTTACGAAACTCTCCAACCGGTAGATTTCTAGTTTGTTTCCACAACTTTTCCATTTATACGTCCTATTAGGTAGGTGTAAAGAAGCCTGGTCATGACGATTATGTCAATACTATAACATGGCCATTCCCTAATACAATGCCCACATGTTCTTGGTGCGTTGGCAGTTGATCTTTGATATGTGAGATGAAACCGATGTATCCAACTATAATTTTCTATGACAGTTATAAGTTCACTTAAGTAGTTATAACCTTAATTTCAGTAATCCTCCAAACCCCAATCCAATTATAGCTTCTTGTTTTTCCTCAGAAAATTGTTTGATAATCTTTATGAATTTAGTTGTCGAACACCGTGACTTAGACATTGTTACCTACATGAATATAATATGTGCACATGATTAGGCACATGCAGGGACCATAAAAAAAAGACATGACATGAAAAAATAGAAGATGTTACAAAGATAATAAGAATACATGTTCTTTGCTTATGTCTTGAATGTCATTTTCTGTGTGGCGATCCATGATGAACAAAGCTAACGTTTTCCACATAAAAGTGTCAAGCAACCAAAATAGTCAAGCAAATAAGATACTTCTCATTGTGCATATATTTAATTAAAATCTAACATTACCAAGGATACTTGATTTGCATAACATGACAACAATAAGATCATAGTTAAGAACATAGCCCTATTTGCCACACTTGGCACAAAATAGTCATTGCAAGATAATAAGCATTACAAATAATGATTTTTTGTTTATGGTATTGGATTCCTGCAAGTTATTCGATTGTGACCTGCCATATTACATCGAGAATAGTAAACATTCCTCTTATCTTAGAATTGAGACTCTATTCGCTTCTTTCTTAGTCTACCAAGTGGTCGCTTTGTACGTGGAGGATTAAGTCCAAAAATAATATCACCCCTAAGACTCCTTACTGACCCATCATCACCAATAGTTGGCATGTCATGCATCTCTATACCACAAAAGCTGTCATAATATAAAATCTCTTGCTTTGGCAAAGTGAACCATTCATCGACAAAATCAACTAAATTTTGTCCAATTGATTGGATGATGACACAAGCACGCTCACACAGTAATCCTGACATTTTTCATGCCATGCAGATACATGTTCTTCTATTCACCAAGTCAGTAATAACAAAAATCCTATCAATTAAAACACCAAACTTGCTATTTGGGTATGGATTGATTGCATACCCCTCCCCCTTTATGATATTTAGCAAAACCTTCTCTTCAATTTTGGGACCAATGGACCCCTTCCATTTTAGTGACTCCTCCTTATGCTTCACTACCATCCCGCCTAGTTTAATCATGAGGTCCATCAAAAAGGTGCATATAGAGTGATGACGTTCATTTTTTAACCATGCATTAAATGACTCAGCAAGATTTGTCATCATTTTGTCCCATCTTGTTTTGGGAAATTTGGACATTGCCTAATGCTTAGGTGAATTTTCTTCAACTCATTTAGCTAAAACTTCATTGTATTTTCGTAGCTCAGACAAGTTTGCATCATAATCTTCATCCCTACGCGCATATGCAATATTATCGAGTCATTGAAGTGCACATTCTTTACCCTTATTCCCTCTTATGTTGTGCTTTGTGACAACTATATTGAAGTTCTCCTTCAAATGTCGATAGCAATAGGCATGATTTTCAGCTCCAAATATCTCAAGAACACTCGCAAAAGAGCAAGATGTCTATCTGATATAATAACAACTTCTTTCTCTCCAACAATCATCTTTAACTTTTCTAAAAACCATGACCAATCTTCATAGTTCTATGAACTCATAATCCCACACGCTAGTGGGAACATACAATCATTAGTGTCATACGTGGTTGCCGAGAATAATGCACCACCATATGATCCACTCATATGGGAAGAGTCAATAGCTATGATTGGTCGACACCCCATTACAAATCCTTGGATAGATATTGCATGTGCAGTGAATAGTTGTTGAAAATTACCTTCACTTGAATGTGTTAGCTCACCTCATAGAACCAATGCATTGCCTTCCGACAATTCTCACACATCCACGACAATAACTTATAGTAATATTTAGGGATCCCATATATTCGTTCCTTCGTCTTCTCCTTCAAATGCTAGGCTTGATTATATGTCAATCGCAACCCATGTTTTCTAACAAAATCTTTGCATATTTGGCAAGGTTGATATTCAGGTGTCAAACAAATGCATCATCAATCACCATAGATGCACAATTTGCTCTAATTGTAGGTTGTGAAGAGGCAACATCATCCAAACTATGGTTATGTGTATTCTCAAAAGTATGAACTTTGGTTATGTGTATTCTCAAACGTATGAACTTGAACAACATTAGCTGCACCAAGTGCACGACATGTGATTTTCCATGGACAATTGTCAATAGTGAATACTAGGCTCATCCTTTGTGGAGTATTCTTCTTGAATCTATATCGAAATCTCCCTACTAATGACATCAAATACACAGCATCACAAAACTCCGAAGCATGTCCACTACCGAGAATTGCATTTGAAAAATGCATCGTCTATAGCTCATATGGATGCAACTCTACACATCTATGTGTGAATACTAATGACTCGATTCTCGACCTGTTCCTAGGGCTACCCCTATCAATCGGCGAGCTAGTTGCCACCGGTGAGGGTATGACATGTGGAGAATTTGATTCAACTATTGGGGTAATAACACTGCAATTTACCAAAACAAATAATTGAGTAAGTAAACACACAACATGACGAGACTATGTTTTCATAGGTTAACATGTGATTTGAGAATTACTTCATAGGTTCAGGTTCGATGATGTCAGGAGATAATCGTTCAATTGAAGATACCTAAACCCGACAATAAACATCATTCCTTCTGAGCATGCTAGCGTAAGAGGCATCACAACAACACGATAAGTTAAAGATGGGGATCAAATTTGACCGTGACCAAATTTCACTAATTCGACGCATGTTCACTGTGGAGCACAAACTCTTGATCTAAAATCACCATATGACATATGTTCGTCAATCTCAAGGCTAAAGGTGCGACCACCAATGTATTGAATGGTTTCTCAACAACTTTTACCAATTCCCCCTCGTAAATAAAGCAAAACAAGTCAGTGTCCATTGTTCAATTTCTTGTGTTTTGCATAGTTAAAAATAAAACTATTATATTACACGTTATGAAGTACGCAACATTTGTTTGCTTCAATCACGTCACCAAAATTAGTGTAATTATGGATCATATGCAAACTAATTCTAAGTACCCGCATTTGTATCGCATAGTTCATTTATGGATTACAAATGGGTTACCCTAGATACAATTTAGTTGTTCCCAAGGTTAACTTGTGTAGTACCTGTGAGTTCAAAATGGTCATAATTCAAGGTTCAATCATTCGTACTAGTCTTACTAATTGCACAAACAAACAAGTGGTATTAGTTATACCTAAGATATATATGGTTTGTACCTAACACTACATATAGATTGCACTAAGGTACAAATGGGTTGCAAATTTAGGATACAATTTGGTTGTACCCAAGGTTAACTTGTGTAGTACCCAGAGTTCAAAATTGTTGTACCCAAGGTTTAATCATACGGTACTTGTAGTTTACTAATTGCAAAAACAAACAAGTGGTATTAGTTGTACCTAAGATATAAATGGTTTGTACCCATACTACATATAGATTGTATCTAAGGTACAAATGGATGGGTTGTACCCTATATACAATTTGGTTGTACCTAAGGTTAACTTGTGTAGTACCCAAAGTTCAAAATGGTTGTACCGAATGTTTGATCATATGGTACTTGTAGTTCACTTATAATAAAAAAAAAAAACAAAAAATGAATGTATCATTGTTCTAAAACAATGTTAGAACCCAGAAATTTAGACTTCAAAATAATAGAGATTAAAAAAAAAATTGAGATTCAAAAGAATACACACATAACCACGTTTTCATAAAATAAAACCGAGATCATTGCTCTTAAACATTGCTTCAAAAAACATAATATGGAACAAATAACCATTTTATCATTGTTCTTTTACAATGTTGGAACCTAGACCGTAGAGATTCAAAAGAACACACACAAAGAGAAAGAGACAAAGAAAAAGAAAAAGAAAAAGAAACCTGCTGATGAAGAAAGAAACTTAGGGGGACTTGGTCTTGCTTTGGTTGACCAACGGTTCTCTTTCGAATGGGATGTGTTTATGGGATTTTTGGGTTAGGGATTTGAGTAAAATGAAAGGTCGATCTTGAAGAAACGAGGCCAAGCTGAGATAAAGGGGGAAGCAAACGGGTCGGGAGGAGAAGAAGAAAGAAAGAAAAGGGAGGCGCAGGGTTTAAGAACAAGTCGTGAGACCGCTGGTAGGATAATAGCGATGTTGGAATGAGGAGAAAAAAAGAAAAAGAAAGGGAGGTGTGGGAAGGGGTCAAAGGTTGAGAGAGGATAAGAGGATGTTTGAATTTTGTTAGGGCTTATGGGTAAGATAAATTAAGGGAATTTTAGGGAGACAAACTTTCTTTTGCCACCTCATGAACTCTTTATCAAATATTTGGATTCTTTATCAATTTTTTATTCAAATAGGATTTGAGCTAGGTTTGATAAATTTGGGCCTAAATTTTCAAATATTTCATGTTAGGATCCTCATAACATAGTTTTCTCAATCACCTATTATCATGGACAAAAAAATCGCCGATTTCGGCCGATTTTTCGGAGAAAATCTGACATACACGAAGATATCGGATTAAAATCTAAAAAATCGACGAAAAATCGCCGACATTTTCCGATAAAACCGATTTTTCCGAGCAAACCGATGCCGGAAACCGATTTTTACCCCGATAAAACCGATTTTTCCCCGGGAAAATTTTTTTTTTTGATTTTTTCCGACTCCAAAAAATACGCAAAAATTGCTTTCGACGGCTTAACCCACCCAAAATGCCTCAGTTCGCACTCCAACCACCAAGCCATCGATCGTACTTATTATATATAATTAAACTTTTTATATTCTCTTATTATTTATTTGTTTTATATAATATTTTATTTTATTTTTATTTTACATTATAACTTATAAATATTTTAAATCAAATATTTATTTGAACAGAAAAATAAAATAATATCATTTAAAATTTAAATTATACTATATAATATTTTGAATCTCCTCATTATCTACATAATATTTATAATAATAACAAAACAAATAAATAATATATCTTTAACATAATAATATTCGAATAATATATTAAATATAATATTAATTTTAATAATTACTAATCCATTTGATTTTAATCTACCTTAATTAAGATAAGAATCATTTCTCATAATCTATATAATTAAAATATGAAAAATTTTAATAACCGATATTTTTTGTAAAAATATCCACCGATATTTTACCGATATTTCCGATATTTCCGATATTTCCGTGAAAACTAAATTACCGATATATCCGTTTACTCGATATTTTGATCCTTGCCTATTATTTATCGAGTAATAAAATATTAATAATAATAAAGAAATGATGAAACATCTTATACCCATGGAAATAAATATGTACAGAGATGATAAAAAAAACTTTAAGCAACTAAAGAAGTGAAAAACTACAATAACAGACAACTAACCCACTGCCAAGCCAACTTAAAGCTGGACGCGTGGACCTTCATTTTTTTTAAATATGTACTCAACAAGAACTCAATGAAAGACCGGGATTCCAGATTGTACAAATCCCAAAAAAATTTTAAAAAAAAAAAGGCTGATAGACTCTTATTCCAATAACACAACAATCGGTCATCTCAAATTCATTAAATGATGTCTATAAATCAACAAATGAAGGTGCAAAAATAATAAAAAGAAAAGAAATGAAACAACAATCTCATACAATTTTGTTACCTGATAATCTTCTCTTTCTCTACAATAAATCTCTCTCTCTATAGTCCTTCTCACCTCCTTTCTTGCTCTAAGCCTCCAACAGGTTTCAGATTTCCAAGAAAAAACTCTCCATCTCAAAAGACAGCTTCTCCCCTTAAAACCCTAAAGAAAAATCCCCTCTCCCTTTTTTTTGACGGCTTGCCTCCTTCCCTAGTCTTTCTCCAAAAACAATTTCCTCCCTCGAGAACTCTCCTCTTAGATGTCTTTTTTTTAAACTTTAAACGCCTACCAATTCTAACCTATATTAACCTATTTAATATATTATTTGTGTTAAATATTGATGAATTAATTATAAATTATATTATTTAAAATTACCAAATTAATAAATTTGTTATACGTGTCATATCATATTACCCAATTATTAATTGGATCATATTTGAATTAGTTATTTTGTACTCGCTATTCTTCGCGGTTCGTGATCAACGAATACACGTTATCAACAAATCGACGGAATATAATATAATACATGTTATTGACACGACGCATGAACACGAATGGTCACCCCTAAAATTCATAACACATAATAGACCATAATATGCAAAGTAAACAGTGACATGAAAGAAACGAATTGGTGAGATGGAATATGAGCTTAAATTTTTTTTTAAGAAAGTTGAATCTATAAATATCTTTTTTAAGGCATGGGAAAAAGGTTCCGTAAAAGTTTTTTTTACAACTAAATACTTTAGTTATAACAAGCTTCAAAATTGAGCTATAAGAAGTTAGTAAATGAGATTTTGAAACCCAATCATAATATCTACTATGTCCTTTTTAGTATTCTCTATCATATTATAAAACCTAAGGAAATTCAATTTTCTTGAGAAAGGGTAAAACGGTAATTTCGATTGAAGATCCGGAATTTTTCTAGATCTCGGATGACGAAACGGACCTCACGGTTGAATTCGTCTCGCAAAACCTAGCTACCACGTCGACCCCCTGGCCAATCCCGAGATACCAAAATTTCACGCTTCGGCGCACCAAAGCGCGCAGGACTCTTGGCACACGATGAGTGGCTCACAATCCACCACGTGTCAAGTGCAGGATGCCTCAAACAATGAGCTCAGGTGGGGCCATAGGAGACATGTGGCACCATGTGATTGGATGAAAATCCAAAGTAAATGGATAAAGGGATAAGGTAATCCAAATGAGCCAATGATAGGCTGACATGTGGCAAGAAGTACTCTTCCACTTAGCCTAACTTGGACCAAACGGTGGGATGGAGAGGAGAGGGAGAAAGGAACATAAAAAGGAGAGGAAGAAAAAGTGAGAGTTTTAGAGAGAGAGACACCACCTTCTCTCTAGATCTCCCCGACGATCGAACCGGCGGTTTCAAACGAAGCAAGAGGGAAAGTTTATCCTCGCAGCTAAAGCTTCGCATCGAGATCGGAATTAGGGAGTTTTGACAAACTCCAAGATGTACTCCTACTCGGTTATTCTTGTTTAAAATGCCATGAAAATGGCCTGAGTCAGGAGGCTCGAGAACGGCCAGGTATTTCATCCCAAATAAATGTGACTAATGCTTGATGAGGGGACTATCCTGTACATTCACGCTCTTTGATTGGGTGGACTGTTTAAACAGTTCGAACTGATTTTGGACTGAAATTGTCCATGTGAAATTGCTTGCATGTTATTGCTTGATATGAATAGCATGTTATTGCTTGATATGAATAGCATGTTTGATGTGTGAAGAATGAGATTGTTGATGCAAGCTAAATTGATGTGTTAACATGATTGTTTGAATTATATGAAATATAATTGTGTACAAACCATGAGAATTGAATATATAAATTGGCATGATTGCATTCATAGGCATGTAGCATCGCATCGAGTCGGGTGTGGGAGAATTGTGATGTTGAATTCACCATTCTTGGTGAATGGGTGTGATGGACTCGGAAATGGGACAACGTCCAAGGTCGAGACCCATATCACGTGTGTCAAGCTGAGCAAGTCGTAGATCCCCCCTTCTGCGCGAAGTCCCAACCACATGCGCTTAGGACATGATCTCCGGCGGTGAAAGTCCGTGAAAATGTTGGAAGGCGTATATCGATCCCGAGGCAAGCACCCAAAGACGTGGGCCCATAACAAATGTGAATAAACACACGAATTTGACAACGATTCAAATGTGTATCGAGGTTGGTCAATGAGGAGTCACCGGTGGAACACCAATGACTATTTTTCACACTTGGTATGGCATGTGTGAGGGAGTCGGTCGGGACTCGGGTATGTCGTGAGTAGTTTCATCTCATGCATGATATAAAGCATTCCATGTGTAAATTGCAAATTGTATGGAAATGTGGATTATTGTGGTGTGCCATTGCATGCGCATTTTAGGAGGGGAGTAGCCCTTGTAGGAAAATTCGACTACTGGACATTGCTCACCCCTGGCCGTGGAATACCTGTGCATCGAAGGTGACTCCGAGGCTAAACGTGATTCGAGGACCTAGTGGCGAAGAGAAGGCCAGATTAGGCCTCATTTTTTTGTATTATGTAAATTTCTGGGTAGAAAACCTAGTTTTTGTACTATGTAAATAACAAAGGGTTGTAATTAAACTCTTTTTGTATAATAAATCCATTTTGGCAAGTTTTCCAGGTTCCAGTGGCTTTTGTAGTAATAAGGCTAATTTATGTTGAATTTAGAATATGTTGGAACAATATATATATATATATATATATATATATATATATATATATATATATATATATATATATATATATATAAAAGGGAGCCGAGCGCTAGAGGCCGAATGGGCTACTGCCCATTGTGAGGTCTCGGTCGCGACAGAGAAAGTCTGTGGCGACAGGGCTTCCTGGGAACTGTGTCGCAACAGGCTATTCCTTGTCACGACAAGGTATGTGGCACACAACCGGCCTCGCGAGTGCGTGATGTGCTTGCACGGCGGGCAGACGCGCGCAACGTTGTCATGCGCGATAGAAACTTTCACCCGTGTCGCAACAGATCTCGTGTCGCGACAGGTCAGATAGGATCAAGAACAAGGTCGCGACAAGGGGTTCTCTATCGCGACAGAGTCCTCTGGGCATTGAGTCGCGACCTTGGGCAATGTCGCGAACGTGTTTGGACAAGGTACGGAGGCCTTGTGTCGCGACATGGAAATGGTGTCACGACAGGGGACCAATCCTCCTCTGTCGCGACAGAAAACTTAAGAAAGTCTGTCGCGACAAGAAATTTTGTGTTGCAACAAGGCTTGACGTTGGGGCAACCGAGTGTGTCAATGACAAATGGGCGCAACAAATATGGCGCTGACAGAGTACAAAGCGCCGAGACTGCATGTGACAGTTCAAGAATAATGCAATCGTGTTGCACACTGTTTGGGTCATTGCACATGGACACTGTTCACGAACATTGTTCATGGATACTATTTTTTTTTTTTTTTTTAAAAGTACAAAAATGACCCTCAGGATTTGGGGCGTCACACATATATAGCCACACTTTTAAAAATTGAACCGATTGAGAAATCAAACAAAGACCAAACCAAAAAACAGGTTAATCAAATCAATCAATTCAATTTTAGTTATTGTTTTATACAAATCTCAATTTCGATTTTGGTTTACAAAATACAAAAATCGTAATTTCAATTAACGAACCAAAAAATAAAAAAAAAATACTAAAATTATAAACACAATGTATACAATATATAATATTAGTATAATATATTATCTTGTTTTCATAATATATATTATAGTAAAATACAATGTATATAATATATAATATATAATATTAGTATTATATAATATAGAATGCATATATCAGTTTTTTTTTTGTTAACCTATATATGGTTAATCGAAGATTTGGTTTATTGGCTTATTGGCTTATATGAATATCAAACCCAAAATCAACTATCAATTTATTTAGTGGCGCAGTTCATGTTCACCCCTATTATCTCTTACATGTGAAAGTAGGTATGGATGGTTATGAAGTATAATATATTATCTTGTTTTCATAATATATATTATAATAAAATATAATGTATATATTATATAATATATAATATTAGTATTATATAATATAGAATGCATACATCATTTTTGTTAACCTATATGGTTAAGCGATATACTAATCAAGATTTGATTTATAGGCTTATTGGCTTATATGAATATCAAACCCAAAATCAATTATCGATTTATTTAGTGGCGCACAGTTCATGTTCACCCCTATTATCCCTTACATGTGAAAGTAGGTATGGATGGTTATGATTAAAGTCACACTAAAATTCTATGTTTTTTTTTTTTTTCGAATGGCTTTATTTTATATTCTTCCATTATTAAGTTTACATTTTAATAGCTTTTTGAATCAATGAATGAATCACCAAGGATCACATAGATGTTATTATAATCTAAATCATTTTATTAGTTGACATTTTACATTCTATAATTGCTCTCCATTGTGCCTTTACATAATGTATGAATCTTTCATAAATTTTTCACAACATTAAATAATAGAATATTAACCATTCGCTTCTTTGGGAATTTCAAAAACCTTTTGATTGATTTATTTTCTTTTGAAAAATTAAAAAATAGATATTTGGTTAAAAGCAAGGTTTTCAAAGGCGTTTTCTAATGCGCGCCTCAGGGCGAGACGCAGAGAAAATGCCTTGAGGCTTCTGTAAAAAAGTCAAACACACGATAGGCGTACGTTTTTTTAGTTAAGCGTGATCGAGGCGCGCTTTGATCGCGCCTTTCACGCCTTGAAGAGGGATGCGTACGCTTGGGGAGCTTATGTGGCCTTCAAAAAAGGAAAATAAAAAACCTAACTGCTCGACGGAAAAAAAAGAAAACGCAAACTGTTTTGGGGAGAAAACTGGAAGAATAAACCCTACCTCAAGCGGCGACTGCTCGATCATCTCGGCTTCATCTCCAGACTCCAGGTATCTCTTCATCCCATCTATCTTCAATCTCTCCCTCTTCATCTCTCCATCCCTTCCTCCCGAGCCCTTCTATCTAGAGTAGAAAACTGTTTTGCGCTATCCCTCTCTTCTATCTCTCCATCTCTCCCGAGCCCTTTCTTTCCCTTTCCCATCTCTCCACCCGAAAACTGCCCCTACTCCTTTTGCTTCAACTCTCCACCCGAAAACTACCCCTGCTCCTTTTGCTTCTTAATTTTTTTTTTTTTTAATTCAAAGGGGAGAAGCTTGGACTTGTCCCTGCCCCCTGCCCCCTGCCCCCTGCCCCTCTCCTCCTTTTTATCAATTAAATCTATTTGATCATCCATATCCACTAGCTCATTTTTTTTTCAATTAAATCTATTTTTACGAGCTCATTTTTACTCTGTTTTCTTCATCAAATTTTTTTTTTTTTAAATCAAACAACTACTCTTGAAACTCATTTTGAACAATTAAGCCAATTAAATTCTGAATTTCTTTTTTAAATTTTTCTAAGAAAAATATTGGTTTTTTAAAATTTAAACCAATTAAATTCTAAATTTCATTCTTAATTTTCTCTAAAAAAATATTGGTTTTTTTAAATTTAAACCAATTAAATTCTGAATTTCATTTTAATTTCTTTTAAAATAGTCTTTTTAAATTTAAACCAATTAAATTTTGAATTTCATTCTTAATTTCCTTAAAAAATATTGCTTTTAAATTTAAACCAATTAAATTCTGAATTTCATTTTTAAATTCCTCTTAAAAAAATATTGGTTTTTTTAAATTTAAACCAATAAAATTCTGAATTTCATTTTTAAATTCCTTTCAATTATGTCTTGTTATTATTTTTTAGTCAATTATATTGTTATATAGAAATGTGAATATTATTATTGGTGTTTTTTTAGAATGAGTTCCTCCGATTCGAAAAATTCAAGAAAATATTTTGTGTGGAAATATATTGAAGTTTCAGGAGCAATATTTGAGATGTAAATTTTGCAATCAAAGATGCCGGAGGCGAATAGAGTCAAGCATCACTAGCCTAACTCCATCATGGTAATGAAACCACGCCTCAAAGCAATAAGATGTTGGGATTGAATTAAAGACAGATCGCCAATTTTAAGGATCAAAAAACTTAAAAGAAAATGAATTGCCCAAGAAATTGGTATGGGTCCAACTTCAACGCATGAGGTCGCTTGGTCCAAACAATTGGTGCCTTAGGGAGTGGGAGGAGTGGGAACCTATTCCTAGGGGGACCTATGGATAATCTCTATTTCACTTCACAACCTCGTCAAAGTACTTTGAATTCAAGGTGGAAGCAAGAAGAAAGGAAGGAAGTGTGTAGAAAAATTGGTAGGTTTATGTATTCAAAAGGTCTCCCATTCAACACTGTGAATGATCCTTATTGGATTCATATGATGGATGTTGTTGCAAATTTCAGTCTCGGCTTGCTTCCATCTATGCAATTTAATTGAGGACATGGATTTAAATAAGAGGTGAATGACCTAAGTATCATTATGGAAGATCACAAAGAGCTTGGAAACAATATGGATGTTCAATTATGTCGGCGGTTGGATGATGGAAAGAGTAGGTGTCTTATCACTTTTTGGTGAATAATCCTACCGGCACTTGGTTTATGAAATCAATTGATGCTTCGATACAATAAAAATGGGGAATTGATGTTCGGGGCAAGATCTTGATGACGTGGTTGGAAGAAATCGTGGGGAGGAGTATCGTCAGGCAAGCCATCACCGATAATGCTCTAATTATGTGAATGCTGGAATGAGGCTTATGGAAAAAAGGAGAAGATTGTGGTGGACTCCTTGTGCTGCACATTGTATTGATTTGATGTTGGAGGATATTGGAAAGGTAAATGTTCATGATACTACACTTGCTTGAGCTAGGCAAGTAGTGAAGTTCATATATGGGCATAGCTTCTGTTCTTAGCTTGATGAGAACATTTACAAAAATCATGAACTTCTTCATTCGAAGAATTACACGATTTGCTACTTCATTTCTTACTCTTCAAAGCCTTTTATAAGCAAAAGCAAGCTCTATAGCAATGTTCTCCTCGTAAAATGGTGTTCAAGCAAATGGGCTAAAAGCTAAGGTGGAAAGCTCAAGTACGTTGTCGTTTGATCCAAATTTTTGGCCTCATGTTGCTTTTTAATAAAGACCACTGCTCCATTAGTTAGTGCCTTAAGAGAGGGGTTGATCTCGCAGGAGCACTAGCCACAAGCACGATGAAATGATGGATTCCGGCTAAGGAGAAGATTGCATTTAATCGTTGGGGCGTGGCAGAGAAAATATGGCCCGATTTGGAGAAAATTGATTTAAGATGGACTATGAACTTCATCAACCTTTACATGCAACAGGTTCCTATCTTAATCCTCAATTGTGGTAGGGGATAAGTTCTATAATGTTGATGAGGCGAGGAAGGGATTATTTGAATGCATGGATAGGATGTTGGATTATCAAAAACGTTTAAAAGCTGACATTCAGTTGGACTCATTTGACCAAGCAATGGGTGAATTTGGGAGTCAGACAGTAATTGATTCTAACATTAAGAAGTCCTACAAGTTGGTGGATGATTTTGGGGTTCAACAATTTCCAGAGTTGATAAAAAGTTCGCATTCGAGTCCTAGTCATTTGCAAGGTTTCGAACGTGAAAGAAATTGGAGCACATTTTTGAATCGGTAATATTTCTATTTTTGTAAATTTTATACATATATTTCTATTTCAATGTTAGAGAACTTTATTTCATTTAACACATAAATTTCTTTTATTTTATTATTTGTAGATACATACAAAAAAAAAAAAAGAAATAGACTTAACATCAACAAAGGTTGAATGCTCTTGTGTATGTAAAGGTACAACACTAGATCGAGTATAACCGAAGTCTACAAAGGAAACAAAATGTTGATCCGATTTTGGTAGAGGAGATTGATCTCGATGACGAGTGGATTATGGAGAAAGAAGATCCCTCCTCCCCCTTGATCTTTGTTGGCTTCAAGATGATGAGTTATTCACCGTTGATGCTATTAGAGCTGTGTCATCCCCACTCCCAAATGCACTGCAAGATCAATGCATCACACGATCTTCACATTCCTACAAAAGGAAACATAATGAAGCATCAAGTAAGTACTCAAAAATTGAAGTCATAAATTTGATTAAATTTAATAATAAACTTATAATATTTACACCTAATTAATAATTTTACTAGGTACAAGTGGCAGCGTGAGAAGGAGTTCAATTTGACACCAATTGATGAAGATGAAGATTTACATGGAAATGGGATACATGATAAATGACATTTTCCCTCTACTGATACATCGATTTATGACAGACGACGCCTCAAGAGTGAGGATTTAATTGAAACAATTTACTTAGCTCTTATTTCACGACTCGTTATGGCTTTTTGTTAAAGTTTGAAACTATTTATATTAGTTGAATCATTTTATTTTATGGACTTTGTTATATATTTTTGTGAAAGTAGTGAACTAGTACGCTTTTTTTTTTAATAATTCTAATGAATTGTTTTCATGTTTTTATTTTATATATTTTAAAATATTAATTAATTATATATTGTGAGGCTCAAAAAGCTTACGCCTCAAAGCCTCAAGGCTTACACTCCGCCTCATGAACACAAACCTCGTTTTACGCTAGCTTTTAAAACGCTGCTAAAAGTATTTTACAAACTTAAAATGGGGAAAATAACATTCTTTGAGACATTTTTATCCTTTTTAACACTCATACTTTCTTGCTTATTGTTCATTTTCCTCCTATTTCTACAACACTTTAAAGGAGATCATTGAATTACAAGTTTTCGAAGAATTAGAACTCACCATAATATCTCACATTTTATAAATAAATCTTAACTATGTTTATCTTCAAATTAACATTTTAACTAAAATTGTGGCTTTAATCAGGAAAAAAATTATTTAGGGGAAAAATAAAAGGGCAAACTTACTCAAATATGGTTCAATTTGAACAAAATTAACAAGAGAATTTCTTTTTAAGTGTTTTTAAAGTTAAGGAATTTTTTTTGCCTTTTTTAGAATCTTTAAATTCTGGAAAAAAAATTTAATAGATTTTATTTTTACTTTCATTTCCTTTTTTTTTTTTTTTCGTCATTCTTTCAATTGTGGAGATATACTAAGGTTTGTGTTTGGTCTAGAAAGTATTAAGGAAAGAAAAAAAATACTAAAGAGAATTGTTTGATTGTCTAAAAAATCTAATATAAATAAAATTACTTAAAATTTATATACTCTTAAATTATTTAATTTTTATATTAATGAGGTAATATAAATAAAATTGGTTTTGAATAGCAAATAATAGGCTGAATTTAACCTAGCCAAGAGTTAGTCACCTCTTTCTTTCTATCATCTTATTCTTTTTAACCCCTTTTCTTTAAACAATGAGTGTGATTTTTTTGTCATTCTTAGCAGAAAATCACCCCTCTACATTTCTTTTCGGTCATTTTTTTCAATAAAGTGGTTATTCCACAAAATTTTGGATTTTTACTTTGTTTTTTCGTATTTTTAACGTTGTCTTGTACGGCATGTTTTTGTCGTCGCCTTGTGTAGTGTGCGATTTATGTCGTCTTAGTACAGTAATTTGGTTTTCATTATCTTGTTGCGATGTGTGTGGGTAATTCGAACAGCAAAACAGACTCAATCAAAACATCAAGTCAAAGCATAGTCGTCAATATAATCGTAAAACTCGAAATACATGTGATTCTACCATCATATAATTATTAAACGATAAAAAGCTTTAAGCTATCTATCGCGCTTATTAACCTGTATATTACGTCGTAGTTTTTAGCAAATTTAATTCTTTGTTTTTATTAGATGTATTGCTAGTTTGAATCAATAAAATTATACTCCTTTCAAAAAAATATAGCCAAGAGTTATGGATAAAACGCTTTTTAAAAAAATATATATTTATTTTACCCTTCTCCGTAAACATATGTTCAATCTAGCCTCTGATGTCAACTAGGAATGTCATGTAGGAGAGAGGGTGAGAATATGACATAAAAAATTCCTTGTTAAAACCTCCCAATTAAAGGTTTCAGTTTCAGATAAAAGATATCTCACAACTACTAAGCCATTTCAGACCAAAGTTTCAGAAATGCTAACTACAATTTCATTTCAGATATTAAACTCATAATTGTCAACTAAGAGTTTATTTTTGTAGTAAAGCCTAGTTGTCAATTATAGTTTCACATTTATTTTTTAGTATTTTAATTCTAAAATATAATATAAATAAATAACAATTATGATAAAATTAAAAATAAATACTTGACATAATTATTTTAAAACATATTTTTAAAATCTAAATGAATAAAACAATCCTCTTCTCTAATCACCGTATAATATCTTCTAAAGAAACAGTTACAAGATAAACTTTTTATATATGTTTCCAAATAATTATGTCATAGAATTTTATTATTTTAGATTTCTTGATTTACTGATAAATTTATTTTTATTAAAGTAATATTAAATTCTTAAAAATATAACAATTTTTATTATCCAAGTATTTATTTTTATTTTATCATAATTTGTCATTTTATTAATATTTTTTAATAAATAAATAATTTAGTTACAATATAGTAAATTGTCATTTATAACTCAACCCCAAGAGTTTAGAACCCTCTTCTTTTTAAGTTTTACCTTTTTTAAAGGTTTAACGTTATACTACATAAATTAGATAAGTATGAAGGACTTATATTTTATTCGTACATAGTTGGTAAATATGACATTAGTACAAAGATGAAATGGAACGTATAAAAATGAACCCGTAGTTGAAAACTACAATTTTAACAACAAACTTTTATATTACAATCTTACTCGATCTCCTAAGTGGCATTCCTAGTTGACATCGATTTCCATTTACATTAACTTCATGACTTCTTTTTTATCCGTTCAATATAACTCCTTCACATCCACACGGTTTAACTTATATACCATTTAATTTATATAAATAAATTCCTTGCTATCAATTAATGAAGATATACATAAAACTTTAGTTTCCTCCAATCTATAAATCAAGTTTTTATTAAAATTTCCTTATTTTATCGTGATTCACAAACCTCCAGCATCCTTTTTCAAATAAAGAAATAAATTTTGAATTTATATATATATATATATATATATATATATATATATATATAGTAAAAATATAGAAAAGGCTTCACATCATAATCATGCATAAGTTTGCTTCATGTGAACCAGATGAAATTCAAAATCCCTCTAAAGATATTTGAGACTTAAAAAGAAAATTACGTGTACTTTTCTTGTGAGGAAACTCAAATCACGTGTCCCGGTATTTTGTACAACAAAGCTTACTTTTTAAGAAATAATTACAGCAAGTTCAGATTTAGAACCCAATGTCATTTTAATTTGGAAGTTAGACTACCAAAACCAAAGACCCCTAAAGTTACATGTGTAATTTTTTTTTTTGAGTATGTAATATTTTAATTAATTTAACGTTTGATTGGTTTAAACCATAATTTTTAATTTTAAACTGTTATAAATCTTTTAGAATCAAATAAATTTAAAATCAAGCACTCATATATGTTGTATAAAATTTAACATCTGAAATCTAATGTTTTAATTATTCAAGACAATTTAAATTAACTTAGGCATATCAAATCTCATTCTAATGCACAAGATTAAAAAAATTGTGAAATATCGAAAAAAATATATCGATGCATCGATGGACCCGAAACGATTAGTGACTTCGAGTGGAAAATCAGGAGAAAATTATTGTTTCGAAATATCGGTCAAGTACCGACATTTCGGTGCCCATATCGAGCGTGAGATCACGCGCCTGGAAGAGTCAAAAGCAACATTTAATTGGTCGATTTATCTGAAAATTTTGGTGATCGCCGATCCACAGGATTTTAACAAACCCTATAGTCTATACCTTCTCCTTTTTCCGGTGATGCCACGGTTTTAACATTATTTGTGTTTGGTTATGTAATGAAAAAATTTAAAGAAATAAAATATAAGTAAAATTACTGATATCTATAAATTTAAATTATTTAATCTTATATTAATGAATTAAAATAAATAAAATTTGTTTGAATTAATAAGTATAATAAATGAGATTCAACTCTATTTTGTTTTTTTTTTCCTCTTTTTTCCTATTTTCTTTTTCGTATATTTTCCTTAATAATTTTCGATAATCAAAACATAGTCTTGAAGAAAAAAAATAGTGACAAATTATGAAATTCAACCCTTGTTTCCCCGCTTATATATTTTATTGACAAATTATGAAATTCATATTTCATACTTATATTTGATCAACAAATAATGTCATCTCTACACTTTTACAATGTATATTTCCATGAATTTCAAAATATTTTTGTTAATTTCTATTTTACTAATTTTTATGTAAAAATATTCACTGATATATTACCAATATATCTGTAAAACCCAAGTTGCGATATGACCTTCCTTGCTAATTCAAATCCCAGGAGCCCAGAATTCCAAAGAACCATTTTATTATCAGACTACATGGACCATGATCATAAACACTCCTTTCAGCGTAGTGTACCTCCTATTATGCACATTCAATCAATAAACCTTTCTAAAATTGGATCAGATTATATATGAAACAAACATCTTTCAAACTGTGTCAAGAGGAATCCTGTGTTAGAAGACAATAATAAAACATCTCATTGCATGTACTCAACATCAAGGAAAAGTAGCTAGCTTGTTACTCATCATCTTTGTAAGGGTATTCTTCTGGAACTTAAGCCTGTAGTTTCACTGCAACTCATAAGCATCATCTCCTCGAAGCATATCGCGGATCCATGTCACTTCGGTCTTCATTGACACCTGAACATTAAATATTTTTATAAAAAAAAAAAAAAAAAACACACACACACACATATGTTATAAACAAGGACAGGAATTTAGTACTTAGGCACCAAAGAAATCATACAGCATTGAAGGAGTTACTCTAACAAACAGAAACAAAAACAAAACTAAGGAAGAAGAGAAACCAAAAACAGAATTCTAATATCAAAACTAGCCTGAAATATATAACAGAGGCGTGATATTTATACACAAGGGTCTCACTTCTAACATATCGAAAACTTCAAAATATATTTTTACCTTGGGAAATAAAAATAAAAATAAATTCCTGCACAATGAACAGTCAATTTTCCCCATAATGCATGCCATTCTTCCACCCCCACTATTAGGTGATAGTAAAGGAAAGGAAGCACGAGGACTGATAAAGAACTAAAAGATTATTTTGATAAAACATTCATTCCATTAAAAGCAAACGACTTAAACCCTGTACTATTTCTAACACGCCTCAGGATAAATACCTTTATTTCACAGGAAAAATATGTGCAAGAGTGCACATAGACCAGAAATGGTGGGAAAACCAAAGGCACTATCTAGCATCTACAGCTCACCCTCGGAATGAATACCATTTTTCGTTGGCAAAAAGCGTGCTTGTTTGCACATACACCAGAGATGGGGGGCAAATCCAAATCTCCACAATTAGGGAAGAAGGTGGAAAGAAAAAAGGGAAAAACATAAGCCCAAAGTTAAGGACTCACCGCCAGGATAGTGCCAAGACCATAAGCACAGAGACTTGAAGAAAATTAAGCAGTTACTATGAATCAACATATTTATTCACACAATCCATTACCGAATGTATGGCAAATAATAGATAATTAAAGAACATATTCAGAGAATGACATTGTTCAAATTAATGGTTCTGTAGACAAAACAACTAAACAGTACACCGTATCAACCACAAGGCCTAGAATGGAAAAAACTTCTTGCAATGGAAGACATGCCTTGGTTCTATGTTCATCACCTTAAAGGTATTAAATTATTGCTAACCTTGTCAGTTTCACCCACTAGTGTCATCCCACTCCATAGGATCTTTTATCCCATGCCTCTTTTGACCAGAATAAATCCCACCATGTGATGTTATTTAAGTTTTTTTTTTTTAGATAGGTTTGTGATGTTATTTAAGTTTTAAATAAATGACATTGAAAAGCTCAAAGAAACCAGTACAATATCACAAATTGAGAGGCCTAATCCACCTTATAAAGCCAGGAGTCAAGCACATGACTAGGGTCATGTCCATATTGTTAAATAATCTTATAAGAAGCCTTGGGTAAAAATGTAAAGTTGATTCCTCACAAGGCAGGATGATTGCATCAACCTTGTGCTGCAGAAGGAGAGGAACTCACCATTTCTAGAGCTCCTCTAACAACTCCACTCAAGATGTTGCAGTAGTACAGACCCTGACAAGTATCAGGAAGCTCGACAAAATCTACTAGGGGATTATCCTCGAAAACAAGACTGCAACTTGTTCCATCAGCATCCCAATTGGTCACAGATGCAGTGACCCCCAAAAACATTTTGAAACCAACCTGTGCAGAATTATTATAAGTCAGAACAGAAGTTACATGGTAACAATAATACAAATATAATGCAACCAATATTGCAGATCTACAGAATTGCAGCAAGCAACACTACTTGAAAATTTCAGATTCAAAAATTCTAATGCACTTCCAGAGAAGCACTAGGTAAGAAAAATATGGAAATACTGGGTAGAAATGCATCCATCACAACTTACAAACACACATTTGACTGACTACATTGTTGCTTGTCAGACAAATTTCAATGATAGAAACCAAAAAGGTTGGATCAGGCTGAAAGCAAACCATAGACCAGATTTGGGGTTGAACCGGTCTCCCTATCGTATATCAAGTTAGAATTGTTCAACCCAATCTGGATTACATCAAGTTAGGCGGTGAGGAGCATGATAGTTGCTTGCCTTTGTACTACATCGGTAAAACTATTGTGGGAATGACATTATGCAAAGACAGTTTGAATCCCTAGACGGAGCATAGACTGCATAAGTTGAGGTTGCACAGTTTGGGTTGGAATGATGTCCTTTCTCCACAATGTACAGGGATCAACATGATTTAAAGAAGTCTTTGGAAAAAGGTGCTATTTCTGGACCCAAAAATGAAGGGGGAATACAAAGCAATAAAGAGGACAAGAACAAATTACATTGTAAGAAACAGAGGAAGGGAATTAGGTTTTTGACTTCTAATATTGTGTTTGGTTGACATGGATTAACATAGTATGCACTAGCTCAGGTCAGGGTATCCTTACAGTCTGTTATTTTACAGTTCTTTATATACATATTCTTGGATTGGGTCAGGTTGCATTTAGGTTTTAGTTTGTCGTCTTTATTTGATCTTTATGTATCGTAGGGTTAGTGAGGCACAGGTGGTGTCTTTTGTATCCTTCTTTCTTTGGTCCTAGGTGCATTGTATACATCATATATAATCTTGTGTTCCCTTTCTTAGGTGCTTTTAGTACAATTGCTTTAGCTACTCCAAAATAATGTTCAGACCAATCCCTGGTTTAGCGAGGGGTAACACAGCTAATTTGCAGATTAGCATTTCCACATGTCTACCAAAATACTTGTCCCATTTCCCATACAGGTTAAGATAATTCAAAAAAATGCCCACCTTATTTTGATCTGAGCGTGAGAAGTGCAGAATATATGCTGCCAAAAGATTCATGCCTACATGTGTCCATCACAAATCTAGATACATGAAACTAAACCAACATATTCCCACAAGAATGAGAAGATGAACATGTAGTCAAAATTTCCTTTATTACATTAAAACTTATGATGGGTGATCAATGACACATGTGAAAAATGTTGAGTTGACTATCATGTTCGCCATGGATCAATGTTGCATGGACTTGGGTCCATGTATTGGGCATGGGAATGAGTTTAGGTATCCAATCCTTTACACTTCCAAATTTTAGGATATAAGAATTTGTCTAAGAGGATCTCAAATAATAGGTATGGACCACTTGATAAGGTATAATAAGGAGGAGAGGGAAACCCAATATGTAGATATCTCGGATAAATGCTCTCTTTCCCATTTTGTCCCTACATAATTTTCTTACCTCTCAATATTTTATAAATGTTTACTTCCAGGTAACTCCTTTTTCAATTTTTTTTTTTAGTTAAGAAATAAAAAAACATATCAATTATAATCAAATAGCCACATCCAAAGTAAAAAAGGAGTATCTGGTAAGGATCTCATACACACTCATGTTTTTTTTTTTTTTTGATAAGTAATTGTATTAAAAAGGGGCACCAAATAGGTGACCCAAAAAAAGAGAGAACCTCACCCCCTTACAAGAGAAACCAAAAAAAACCGCGCCTCAAAACTAAGCACCACCCAATCAATGAAATGAACAAGGGTCTTAGGTCCCTCCACTATTGACACCTTAGTCTCTCTGACCAAAAAGATGTACAAAGAGACTTCCAGCCCTTTGTATAGATAAAAAGATGAACACCTTAATCTCATACACACTCATGTTGTGCCAACACAAGTAAGCAAAGTGAAGTTGAAGGGTCTGGCTATCAAAGTTAATGGATTCTGGACTATCGTCCAGGCATACACACATGCATTAACCAACTGAAACACCTAGGTAAAAAAAGGCTCCATAAATTACGCACACATTTTGTCTTAGAGTCTAAAATCATGGGGTTGATGAACCTAGGCCTAGTTCATTGTGGGGCAAGACACTCATGTACATTCATATCAACTGAAGCCTTCTTGTGAAGTGCAGAAAATTTGTAAACATCAAGCTAAACATCCTTTCCTGTTTAATGCAATTTCTTAATTTACTTCAAATTTCCATCTGCTTTATAATTAGTTTCATTTGCTTGTATAATTATTTATTAGTACTTCAATTCTATAAAATTTTCAATAAACATATATTCATTCTGAACAACAACAGTAGATATTTCACCTAGATCTAATTTTTCTCATCAAGATTCCACTCTGATCAGTATTAATTCAAATGTTACTCCAAATAGATAATAAAATGGTCTTTGATACTGGAGAAATAAATAAATTTGCTAACACAAAAAACAAACAAATAAAGAAATACATATACATGCTGACACACATACAAATGTAAATACAAGGAACAAGCATTTAGTTAAAACAAGAAGAAACAATTAATCCAGGGTTTACCTGTTGGGGAGACTTTCGGTCATACATTATTTGAATATTATATTAAAACAAAAAATGGGTTATAGCTAAAAAAATTGAAACTATTAGACCATGATTTACCAGGGTGGAGAATTTCTGTCAATTTTTATTATTATATGCCTATCAAAAAAATATTTAGATATTATATTAAGCTGAAAAGGCGTCGACCTTTGCAATTGCTTCAGCTGTCTCCTTGAAGTCAACATCTGGAGACAATTAGATTTTGCAAAAACTCATCAATCAATCGTATTCCAATATTATAACCCCTGAAAAATAATAACTGATAATCGGAATCAAGGTTTATGCTGTGCAATTATGTAGTTAACTAAATTTCATTCAATTCTGTTTTAGAATATTTGGCCTGCAGTATCCATAAATACTGTAAACACATAGACACTAAGTGTCACACAGAATTGCAATTCTGTATCAAATTGAGCTAGCACTATGCCAAGAATTATCGAACAGAAAAATAAGGTCATAGTTACACGAAAGGGCAAAACAAATACCAACAAAATAAGATCATAATGACAAACACTAAGTCTTGAGGTTGGCTAGAAAGAATGCAATAGGACTGAATCTTTTTCTCCTCTTTGGGTGGAATGCTGGACAGAACTGAATATCAAAAGAAAAAGGACAATCCTCAAAGCATCTACTCCTTAAAACATGATGCTCCAAGGAGTCCTTCTGAGATCTCTTCTATAAGCCACATAGTATGAAAAAATGCCAGTTCTTAATTTTTTGAGGGTCCAATCCACAAGCCTTCCATCTCTCACGTATAAAATAATATGGACATAAAACTGAAAACTTGATCTCCCTTTCTTCATCAGGGAGCATCTCCATGCTAAATAATAGTCACAAAATTTTGATATCTGTTAAAAGGAAGGGATCCATGTCCAAAATATATTCTTACAAATGTACCCCAATGCTTCTTTCCTTCCCTTTCTCCATACTTTACCAAAAAGGAAATCTATGACAAAAGTCCAGTGAGCCCCTTCAAACCTCAAATTCAAACACAAGAGAAATCGTGGTGGTCATGGATGAAAATGTCACACTCATATTTCCTATTTTTATTATGGTACAAAAACATGGCTGTTGACATGCATGCAAACTTCACAACATATCCACTAGCTACAATCTCGAAATTGTGCACCTAAGCCAGGGAACTCACTTCAGAGGGTGGTTATCCATGGAAAGACATCACAGCCACCATGTGGAAGGGAAAAAATCAGAAGGAAATAAAAATATCAAATTCCTATCAATTTAACCGGACTTCCCAACAATAGGAAACCTAATGAACCTAAAAAGAGACAAAGACCTACCAGAAATGATTTAGTTTTCAAATCCCTGTTTTAAGTTCTATCCACATGCATTTCTAATCCCCAGCCCATACTAAATCAGTTCAATTTATTATCAACTTGCACCACACAGGCTTACTGTAGTTTTAAAAGGCACGCCTAGGCTGAGGCACAACCACTTCTGGTTAAAACACTCGCCTTCAAAACATCTTCACCACCAAAGGCGTGCATAAGACTATAATTCCTTTTTAAAAACACTTTTAATCTTGAAATTTCTAATTATATATTGAAATTTAGATAATTTCACTACTTTTTTTCGTAGAAATTTTCTTTAAATATTAGCAAACTTTAATTTTTTATTAATATAATCATACTTTGAATCATATTTTATAAAATTGATGTGCATCCAAGGTCACATTTCACTTCACAAAAGTCCACACATTACGAGTGTAAGCCTCAAAAACTCAAAGAGGCCATTCTTTGCCTTGATGCGCCTTGCTCCTTTTAAAACTATGACTTGAAGTGAATCTTTAGGAGCAATTATTCTAAATGGTTACACTTAAATAAATAATATCCCCTCATAGGAAGTATCTTCATAAATACAGGCATCTATATCAAACATCAAAGGATCCTGATATAATTGAAAATAATTATAATTCATTTACTTATATATCATGTGTCCACATATTTAAGAGTTCTTTTGTTTGATGTTCTAAGGAAGCCACATCTTGTACCATTTATCACTAAATAAAAAATCTAGATGTAAGGTCTAAGTGTTCCTAGAGAGCTTTGAATGGACAGATTCATGATGGCTGGAAGCCGCACAGCATGGTTTGTAAATTTATTACCCCTATAAAATATTGATAGCAAAACCATTTCAACAATGCTCTCATGCCAAGTAGTTCAAGATTTTTCTTTTATAGGTTCATCCCAAGTAGTTCAAGATGATTACCAAACTTAATATGATCTTGAAAAAACAGTCATATTTGGGTCCACATAGTTACTTGCCTCAACAACTTACTAGTTTTCATAAAATACACAACGGGCTTAATTCTATATAATGAAAATAAATCTGCTACTAACTTTTCAGTGTTGAAAAAATGCATAGATCTATGCCATTCTCCGAATTAACTGCACAGTCTGATTGGAAATTTTGATTAAGCCTCAAAACTAACAGCGTATGTAATATTCTTCATTTCACTAGATAACATAAAACGAACCAATTCCCTTGCAAAGATTCTGAATTTGCATGGACAACAGCACCAAGTTTTTACATTTCCAATCAGCCTAAACATTTCGAGACATCAAAAAATATAAAACACACACAACTTCCATAAACAGAGAAAAATGTGACTTTCCCAAATTAAATTCATTGTTGTAAAACAAAAACAACCAAACAACAAGAAAGTAAATCAGACTACTCTAATAAAGCATGAAATCAAAAGAAAATTTTAAAACGTAGAGAAATACAGAAGTGTAGGAAAAAAACACCACTACAAAAGAGAAAAACGATTGATATTTATACAGAATCGAAACAAAGAGATTACATTTGATCGAGCTGTTTGTTAACTTCTTCAACCTCCTCCAGATCCGTGAGCAGTTGACGCACGATCGCACCATAGGTTAGGGTGAAGAGTTCCGCATTCTAACCACCAGTCAATTTCAGAAATTAACAAAATTCCGGGGAACACCCACAAAACAAATAGATCAGAAACCTTTTGTTAGATTTAGGGTTTTTTTTTCAAATGATTTTATTCTGTTCCTCAGCAACAAAAGGAAGTGAAATGAAAATTGGAATGGAGATGTATCGATTTCTTACCACGCGCTCAACGTTAGCGAATATAGCATCTCCAGATCTTGGAGCAGCAGGAGCCATGGAAGCTGGAATTGGACTGAAGAGGCAAGAATGGGGATGGCGAACTGAGCTGATGTCGACGGTTTGATTCGTTTAAAGAACCTGTGCAGCTTCTGCAAATGAAGAAAATAATAGGGGCTTATAGCACAAATACATTTTTTTAGAATTTGAGGCTTATTGCACAAATAGACACTAATTTGGTATTTTATAAATAAATAAATAAAAACTAAAAACACAATTTTTATTTCTAAAAGTGAGACGAACTATAAACCGGTTACAATTTTTTAAAACTGTTTTTTTAAATAAATGTTTTAAAACTGTTTAAAAAAAAAAAACAGAACATGAACAAGGAAAATACCAGTTCTCTTCTTCTTTTTTTTTTGGAAAAATATAAAAAATAAAAAATTACTAAAAATTTAGATAATACTAATAATATTTCAAAGAATATAAAATTATATTCTTTATATTTTGAAAAAAATTTCTCAAAAGGTTTAAAAACAATTTTAAAAAATAGGCAACATTCTGCATCAACAATGGCAATATATATATATATATATATATATATATATATACCTATTTGATAGAAAAACAATAATAGGTTTTTCTACATACAACTGTTTTTAAAATAATTTTCTAAAATAATAAAATAGAAAAACATGTTTGATAGGCAAAAAATTTAAAGAATAGGTTTTTCTTAAATGCAAAATAAATGAGTTGTTTGAAAATTTTTAATTCTGAGATTTTTTACTTAAAAATTACTTTTAAAATATATTTAAATTAATAAAATATATTTTTGCTTTATAAATATCAAATAATAATTTTTTAAAATTATTTTGACAACCATTATCAAAAACTATTTTTATAATTATTTGCTAAAATGCTTCTTAAACGAGCCTCAATGTTGGTTTTGCAATCAATACTTACATTAAAAGAACAAGTGAATATTTTATAGTAAATTCTTCTTTTGAAAATATAAACCTAATATTTTATTTAATTAATTTTTAAAGAAAAACATATATTTTCATTATATTCAAATGACCATTAATACATTGATATGTAGGTACTTTTCATACTTAACTCATTTTATCTTTATTTGAATTTTTCCTTTGAAAATAAATAAAATTAATTTGCATCATATTTTTATAATACTTTAAAAAAAATCTGAAGTGATATATTGCTATTTTTTTAAAAGAAAAATAATATTATTGATTCAAATTTATAATAGATCAGTAAAATAAGATACAAGTAACTAAAAATCATATATTATAACAAAATACTTAGTTGTCAAAAAAAAAATGATATTGATTTAAGAGTTTATGTTAGAGTTCCTTTGGTTAAAATTCTTTTCTTACAAAAAATATTATTTATAGGTATAGAAACATTTTTATAAAAATCTTATAAATTCATTTATAATAATAATATTGAAAAGTTAAATACAATTTTTTCTAAAACAATTAATAGATAGTATTCTGTAAAATATTTATATTAAAATCACTTTGAATAAAACAATATTCTAAATATACTCTAAATATTTTAAATCTTGTTGATTTTATTATTTCTGTTACTTAAAAATAAATAAAAACAAAAGTTATTAGTCATTTTCATATATAATCCACGTTCTCCAAAACCCAATTGAATCATTTTATAAATTGCATTACAAAATACAACATTATGGATAATTTGGATCACCAAGTCAAAATTGTGGTGGAATAACAAAATCCCATGATTTTTTCATGAAACCGTCATATTCTTTTAATATCAGTATTATTTATAAAATATTAAGAACAAATTTACTTAAATTCAGCTTCCTCCAACAATCCAAATTTTCATCATTTTTTTTTTTCAAACGTAATTATCTTAAATAAAAGATTATGTTTTTGTTATATCTATGATCTAATTATTTTAATATAGTGATGTTCTATTTCAAGAATGTAGATATATGAAACAAAGTTATAAATAAATAACATATAATTACAAAGCAATACATCCCAAAATACATAAACTATTGTACTGATAGTAGCCCCGATGGTGCTTTTCCCATCAATCTTGAGAACATGAACTTGTTTGGGTGGTGGGCGTTAAGTCGGACTGCGACTACGACCCTACTGCGTGAAGGGTGAATACAGCCAGGAGTGTGTCGGCATCCTCCGTCTGAAATTCATTTAACTGCTACGAAGGAAAGAGATCTTGGTGATAGTTTATGATTGCGTCCCTCTCTTCGATTGGAATTGCTGTTTATCATGGGTGGTCAGATAACTTCCTTTGTTAGATAGGCGTATGATTGCTTCCCGATTGGGTAGGGAATCTACATTTGTATCGTCAGTAGATATTTAAAATAATTGGGAGTCGTAGTTATGAGAATCATGCCATAGTGGAGAAGCGAATCATGAAAATTTGGGTTCTTCCTTTATACGTCTCGTTTGGGAGATGGTGAATAATCCCATGTTACGCATTTATCTGACGGGGTGGGCATAGTTCCCGACTGAGCTCGGCGCCTTAAGTGATTTGGGGATATCGTTTATAGGTAGAACCTCGTTGGGCTCACTTCCAAGCCTGCCTCCTAAGCCCACCTTAAACCTTGTTGGCGGTTTATCTCTTGGGTCTACGTTTTGAGCCCATACACATGTTTTTTAGGCATCATCAGTACCTTACCAACATGTCAGGTTTATAATTGGGTTATTTTCGGTGACAGAGAGAAAATCAAACCGTCTTAAACCGTACCACGTGCATGACTTCGAAGAGGCATGGACAATGTTGTATTATTCATCTTAAAGCAGTGGTCGAGCTAGGATTAAAAGTTCAAAGATTATGGACCTATTTGTTTCTGGTTTTAAAAAAACTTGTTTTTCTATTCTCAAAAACAAAGCATGTTTTATTTTATTTAACTTCTTTTTTGTTGAAAAAGCACTTAAAGCAATAAATTCGAAAAACGAAAGTTAAGTTTTTAGAAATAAATGATGTTACTGCATTGTGTTTAAAAAGCTTTACCGATAATGGTTTTCAAAAAAAAAAGAAACTAAATAGGCCATGGGTTTGTTTTTTGACTATATGGGGAAAACTGGGAAAGAAAAAAAGAAGGTTTAAACTTAATAAATTAATTCTAGATTTTATTCAAACTCATTTCATTTGTTTCTCTCTATTATATAAGGTCTAAGAAATTTAAAAATATGTAAAATTTTGAAGAATTTTGATTATATTTGATTTGTTATATTTTTTATGATAAAACCAAACATGAGAAAATCATTTTCCTTAGTATTTTTTTTCTTTCTATAGAAATTTCTGGGTTCCAAATGGAGTCTTGCTAAGAAAAAAAATATAAAGGAAAATAGAGAAAAAAAAAGTGGAAGGAAATAATATATAGACGAAAATAAAAAATAGGTTTAAATTTTAAAAATTAATTCTATATGCTTATTAAACTCATTATTTGTTTCTCTATTATCTAAAGACTAATAAATTTTAAAATATATAAAATTTTGCCGAATTTTGGTTATATTTTATTTTCTTTTATATTTTTCATAAAAAAAATCAAATATGAGAAAATCATTGTTCTTATTATTATTTTTCCTTCTTTAATACTTTTTCGGGTTCCAAACAAAGTCTAACTAAATTTTTTTTTGCAAAAATCAATAATTAGAAGCTTCAATCCAATGCTTTAGCAATTGTATATTTTAAGATAGGACTCAGGTTTGGTTGCAATAGGAAAACTTAAAAAAAAAAAAAATCAGGGTTTAACATTAAAATGAAATTAAAGACATGAAATCAAAGGACCTCCAACCCTCAATAAAATGAAATTAATTTCAAACATGATAGCATATTTGTTGGGAATTTTTAAGAGAATAATTGTTGAATAGACTTTATATAGTTAGCATTCATATTATAATAAATACCCTATAATTATTCAAGCTGATGATTTTTTTTTTTTTGAAATATCTATCAGAAATATTTTGATTTCGGGTTTAACATTTTATTTTTTTATTTATTCACTTGTGTATTACATCGTTGTATTATTATATTCTGATAAGACTCAAACATAGGACCTTTCATACACTTATCTTCTTTTGCCACTTGAATCAGGCCTTGAGAACCCGATTTAAGATTTAACTAAGAGGAATAATAACAAATTTCAAATTTGCAGCTTTAACATTTAATTTAGAGGAATAATAATAAATTTAAAATGTGTAAAATAGTTATAAAATGGGATTTGAGTTGGCTAAAGCTTCGATTTTTTTTTATCAAGCCATAAGATGTTTTGAGTGGATTCACACAAAAAACACCTTTAAGCTTTGACTTTAACCTATCTAAGAGCACATACATTATATTTATATTTAGAGCTTTTATACATTATCGCTATTATTAATAGGGACCTCGTTTGGTCATTTATATCGAAGAAGGCTAGCGGAATTCAGGGTTGATAAAATTTATTGCCAGCAAGTAAATGCGGCAATGGGCTTAGCGGTTTTATGGGTTTTGGTTGAATATAATAGTGTTTAATTAAGTATCAGTGTTGGCCATTTGCTGCGTTTAATAAATGGGTCATATTCGTGTTGACCTGCCTAACACGAATTTGACCCGAATTGATCCGTTTAATTATTATGTTAATTAATTAACGTATTTAATAAATTATTACTGAAATTAAATATGGATTATTAATTATAATTCCTAGTAATTTAACTAATAAAATTAACAAACATGTTAAAGTTAATAGGTTATTTGTGTTAACGTATGGATGATTGAGTATAATTAACATTAACTTCAAATAATCAATTAAATGGGTCGTATTAGATTGTCACCTTGAATAATAAATGGGTTGGGTTTGGGTTAACTGAATGTTGTACGTTTATTATTAGGTGGGGTTTGGGTTGACCAGTGTTGGCTTGTGATAGATGCGTTGACACGATCTGAGCGCGGCCAGATTGTGCAAATTATCGCGCTTCTTAGCCAAATAGATGTGGGAAGTTTGAGCAATGAATATCCTTTCTCTAGAAAGAAATTCCAATTAGTTTTAAAGTATTTCTTCTAATGGAATAAAAATAAGAAGAGTCATAATAAAGATAACCTTTTCACATAGTATCTAATATGTGTGATTTAATCTGATTCCATTTCGATTAAATTGAAAACAAGTTTGTTAATCGATATGTTAAAAACCATTGAAGAATAATCTTTGATTCAAGTGTGGGATCACTTTTTTTTTAACTTATTTGGAAAGTAATAACATTTCTGGTCGACATAAAATTCAAAAATATTTTATTTTTAATTGTTACTCAAAATATATGGAAAATAATTTAAATATTATGTCACGGAATAATAGGGTGAAATATTGTAGAATAATAAAATGAAGAAAAATAGAAGAGATAGAGAAAATAGGAAGAACTGAATCAGATTTTCCTTAGAAATCTTATCTTTTACTATGAGATCTCCAAAGAGACAAATATCACTGTAGATGATCATCTACAAAATTCTCATAATGTTACAAACTTTATAACACTCCATTAAATGATCATAAAGATATTCCATGAGATAATACATAATTGAGGTTAATTATAGAGTTAATACATAGTTTCTTCTAGAAACTCACATGTTATAAGTAATGTTAATGCCTCATGATATTATTTTTCATAGCACTTTATTATGAATACTCATTTTGTCCAACAGGGTTTTGGCTTTACGTTATAAAATCTTTTACATCTTCCAACATTGGACTTCAAGTTTTAATATTTTACGTTTTTCTAATGAATCTAATTCTACCTTATAAATTATTTCAAATTTAGTCTATCTTTTCTATGTTGGCATTCTTTCAAATTCAATGGTTCAAGGTCATTTTCTTTGCTTATGACGTTATAACCACTTGGTAAAGAAAATACACTGTCTATAAGTATTGTTTCAATTCCATTTTCTCTAAATAAATATCAATTGAATCTCACCCTTATTGGGTACTTACCTTTTAGGAGCTAATTATATTAATGTGACTTTTTTGGTTCTATTTGTTCAATATGTGTCTCTTTGAGCCCATCCTTTTTTGTAAGACTAATTATAGTTTCTTCACAAGTAACTAATATTTCAATGTGGTTGTATTTATGTTTGTCTTTTATAAAGGATTTATGACCCTTTGAATATATAAATCTACCATGCTTTTGGATTTTAAACATACAAATTTATAGGTGTTTCAAGCATATCTTAGATTCATTTGTCATTATAGTTATTGATTGTTTTACCAAGGCATCAATCTATCACACTTCATTGAGTTTTAGATTAATTTTTAAAAATTTATTTACTTTCTATATTATATTATAGTATTTTATTTCGTTAGATTTATAATTTTTACTATTATGTCAATGAATCCAGCACTACCAACTTAATTGTCAGGTTTTAGATTTATTTGTTCTAGTATTTATTTATTATTCTTTTAGGACCAATAAGTCATTCAAAATTTCATGTCATTCCTATTGAATCAGTTTGTGCCTTTCTTGAGTCATAAGTTACATTGATAACTTATTTAAAAGCTAAATTAATATATATATATATATATATATATATATATATATATATATATATATATATATATATATATATATATATATATATATATATATATATATATATATAAATATACTGTTAAGTATTAAAAGGGATTTTTGTCATTAGGTATTTGAGCGGGTCCCGTGCACGTACTGCGCTAAACTAATCATCATTCGAGTCGAGTGTTCGTAAGAAGGTAAAGTTTTCTCTTATACTTATAGTTGTATTTTAAGCAATTGAGACCTCTGATTAAGCTATGAGATATAATTAAGTTGCAAAGAGATCTAACCATCTCACCTATATATTTGATGATAGTATTAAAAGGATTTAAGCTAGATAAAAGCTCTTTTTAGTGGTCTTTCACTTCATTTCATACTATAGCAAATCCTTTTTCTGGAATTAATATTTAATTCTCAGTAGTCTTTACAGCTATGGACCTGCATATAAACCCTTCTTAAATCCATTTTAGGTCTTGCCCTTACCATTCCTAAAAGCTCTCCAAAGTTAACTTAACCTACCTTCAGAATTGAGGGGAATTCACTAGAGTATTATAAGTATTGCAAAACGTGACACCCCCCAAATTAACTTTAACGGTAAAATACGAAGTTAAAATTAATTTAATTTATTTCATAAGGTAGAAAAGTATTTTCCCAATTAAAAGGCTTTAGGTATAAATTAGATTTTTTGTCAATGATTGAATTACGCGGGCGGTGCGTGCGAAAGAGCGTCTTTAAGTCATGTCCAGCTGGCTATTCGCTATCTGTCGGAAGGGATCATGGAGCTGATAAACTTCTGCTACGGAAACGTAATTGCGTTAAAGGTTGGCTTCAGAGGCCGCTAATTCTTATGAAATTCCAGCGAAATACCATTATACGTGTTCGATGATATATTCTTTATTAATATAGCTCTTTTCGTAAAGATATGAAAGCGTAGCAGCAAAAGTTTGAAGTAAAATACAAAAAGTTTGGGGAGATATAAAATACAAAAATCGGTTTCTAGATAAGTTTGATTCAAGATTATTATTTTAGATTCATGAGATGATTTGGAATGACACAGATTTTTTGTCATTCATTGTAAGCTTCATGATATATGGTAATAAACTAGGGGTCTTCAGCCAAGACGAGACAACTCGCGAGCTACTCGGACTCGACTCGATCAACTTGATCAAAACTTCGACTCATTCTTAATTGACTCGAGCTCGATCTCGACTTGAAATGTGTATTGAGTCGGCTTATTTCGTACTTCAGCTAGAAAAATTCATGAGAAAGCTTGAATATTTTGTATAAAATTTAAAGTTTTTTTTAATTTTATATCTCTACTTCAGGGGATGACATAAATAATATATCTCTATTTTTTGATGTAAACAATCATACATTTTATTATTTATTTAGTTATAAATATATATTTATTTTAAAAATAATTAATTTTCTTTAAGAAAATATAATAGAATAGGATATTATTTTATAAATATATTAATAAGTTAATTATTATAAACGTGATAAAATATATATATATATATATATTCCATACGAATTCTCCTAAGTTGGATTATATAATATTAGGGGTGCTAATGAAATAAGACAACTCATGAAAGTGTCGGTTTCATTTCGATCAAAACTTTTAGTCAAAACTCAACTCGAATAAACTCATTTCAAAAATGTGCCGACTCATTTCGATCTCGGTTAATTTACAAGACTCATTTCGCATCATTAAAGCACCCCTTGTAATAGCTCTTAGGTTAGTAGATTTCAATAATGTGATGACAATAGTAATAATAATAATGAAATATAGTATATTAGGATTAGTAGAAATGATCGAGGAAGAAAGAAAACCTGGTGCCAGTATAATTGAAAATAGAGAATAAAGTGGACTTTAGAAATAATCATTTAATAATTAATATTTTAAAGATAGAATATGTTTAAGTTTTGATTTACACAAACCAATGTATAGTTGATATAAGTTTGCAAATTGGGTTTGACCAAATTTGCTGGTGGTGTGTGGTTAAAGTTGAGAATAATATTAGGATATGAAAACTTTACGGTTTTCAAATCAAACAATTTAAGATCATTAATTTAATGTTGATGTTTTAGACTATTGTTATATCAGTGATAATAATGTTAACTTATATAATTTTTTTAAATGATTTAATACTTGATAGAATAAAGTATTAAAACAAATAACTTTTAATACTAATATTAACACAATATTAAAATAAAAGATCTATTAAACATTAAATTAAACAAAAACCGACTTATTGTTGATAACTTTAATATAACCCTACGAAGGAATGGCATAGCCACATTATGTAGGGCAAAATGCCATCTGTAGAACCCTTGGAAAAAAAGAGACATAATAATGTTTGAGCAGCGATCTTTGGTTTGAAACAAAACTATTTCTTGATAGTAAATATTGATTCCCTTCATCTTAGGAGGCATTAAAAATGTTTGTGTTATTCAATCTATGTATTAAAAACCAGAAGACCTCGAACCACATTAGAGGAAATTAGCATCAAACATGATTACATATATACGGTAGGAATTTTAAGAGAATAATTAACCCGACATTCTTTACATATTTGATATAAATGAGAAAAAAAATCAATTTAGGGTTTAAGATTTAACTGGCGAAACAATAGATTCAAAAAATTTTAAAATGAGATTAATTATGACCAAATATCATAACATATCTTAGAAAATACCCAAAATATTTAACATTTTCTATTCGAGGAAAAAGTTATAATTAAGAATATCTTGCAAAATATTTTGATTACGACATAAAATCATTTTAATTTTGGTTTCATAAATCTATTATTTTAAATTATTAATTTTATAGTCAATGTGAAATCTGGTTTAGGAGTCCTAGATGATGACAATGTTGTTATAACTAAAATCATAGTTTTAAAATATTAATTTTATGTAAAGATATTTTTGTAAGATTGATAAAGTTAAATGATTTATCATTTTAATTTTTTGTAAATATGTTAATATATTATGCATATATTATACAATTTTTTGACTTTATCATAATAGTAACAGTGATGTGATCAAAGAGTCTTTTGAAAACTAAATTTTAGAAATAAAACCCTTCGGTATTTTAACCTCATTTTGACAAAAAAAACCTCTTCTATTTATTATAAAATCTTTCACTCTAGATATCTTAAATCGGTAGAATAGAAAATGATATTTTACATTAAATTATGGAAATCAATTCTTCAAGAAAAACATGAAATGATTAGTTTTATAAACTTTTTTATTTGATGTATTTTAACTAAATATTTCTATTCTTTGAAAAAATAAAATATTTTTAATAATAAAATTATATCATGATTACATAAACAAGAACTTACCTAAATTATTTTATTAGATCTTAGATTTAAGTATGTAAAACAAACAATAAAAAAAAATAAACAATCTAATACTTAATACTATTAAGCCTTATTCAACATCAAGTTAAATAAAAATTAAGTTATAACAACATTGCACCAAAGATTCAGCTCCCTCAATACTCAATATACTTGGAATTTTACGTGGTTTCAATAATTATTCTATAATTATCATTTTTTAATTTCAGTATCCTTCTTAAGTTTTGGACTATTCATAATAGAGATGTATCTATCTTACAAAATAACATAAATGATATAAAAAATTATGCATATCAAAAAAAACATGATATTCTTTTACATATATGTCTTTCACACCTTAAATGTATTAATAGGGAGGCTGCTGCATTAATAAATAATTTGTTAAGTTACAGATTAAAATATAATTAATTATGTTGTTTTTTCTTACTAAAAATAACTACAAAGATACAATTTAAGTGTTTTCATGCCCACACGAAAGATTCAGCTCCCTCAACATTTCAATATCCTGATTTTATTTTGAGTTTCATCCAATTATTGTATGATTATCATTTTAAATTCATTTATTCTTAGTTGACCTCAAAGAAATAATACTAAGATATATATTTTACAAAATTAACATAACTGTGCTTTTGCATACTATTAATGTACCTAAGTGAGAATCAGATGCATGGATCACCAGGCTGTTAGGTAGTCATCTTATTAGAATCAAACCTGAAGACCTTCATTCTTGGTTAAATGAAGATCAACCTCAAACACAATTACATATTTGTTGTGATTTTTCAAGAGAATAATTTATTGACATTCTTTACTTACTTGACCTTGACTATAATACAATAAATATCTTATAATTAATTGGAGACAAAGAAAAAAAATATTATTATTTTTTAGAACTCAAAATCTTCTAGAGACAGGGTTTTCTTTAGTTAGGTTAACAAGAAAACCAAGTAATAGTGCAAGTTGTAAAATGCCATTGAGTTAGGTTATAAGCTAACTATAAACTTATCATTATTTACACTATACCTTAATAATAATAATAATAATATGTAATAAATAATAATAATAATAATAATTATTATTAAATGTCCCATTGCTCCTTACATCTAAAGAGGTCTAAGATTAACCCAATGAGTGGTTTCCATTTGATGTTCAATAAGTGTAAATCAGTTTGATTAAAAAACAAGTGTGATCTAATTTGATTCCAACTGTTCAGAAAGGGACGTTTAAAAAATAAATTAATGTGAGATTTTGAAAATCATTAATAAGTATGCCAGTTCATTAAACCGTTTGAACATTTGGAAAGTGATAAAATATTTATTATCATTACTATTATGATTTGCTGAAAAAAAACCGAAGAGGGAAAGAGAGCAGTTATCCGGGTAGAGCCACCAGATTAGTAAAGTGACGGATATAAGCCCACTAACAATCCGTCCAATAAGTATGAATCTGGATCTATCATCTATCTAATCCAATGTTTGAGACCCGGATCTCTATTTTTAAAAAATTAAACAAGAAATTTCTACTGTACCGAGTTTCGGAGATCTGAATGAGGGTGTGACTAAGAAATGGTAGCTTTGATTTTCCTTTCCGATGGTGGGTGACACCCCTCCTTCTCTCTTTCCTTGCCTCTGCCTCCTCCTCCTCTTTCATCCTTATTATATTATTCACTTTGTCTTTTTGCTTCTTTCTTCCTTTTTCTCTTGTCTGTTAAACATTTGGGCTGATCTACTCAAAATCTCTGCCTCAGTCTCTCTCTCTGTCTTTCCCCCATTTGGGTTTGGCCTCTCATTCTCCTCCGATTTGCACTCTCTTTCTCCATTACATTATCTCACAGTCCTAGCTTCTATCGCCCCCAACAATGGCGCCGTCAAAACCTGTAAAAGCCCCAAATCTATCATCTTCACAGTCCTCAAGGTGAGATCAACCTCTTCTATTTGCGTCTCACTCTCTTGTGGTGGAGCTCAAGCAGCGCATTCTGACCTCCCTCTCCAAGCTGTCAAACCACGACACCCACAAATTGCAGTTGACGACCTCTACAATATCATCCAGAACCTATCAGCAGATTCGGGAGTGTCTATTCTCCTAAATTGTCTCTACGAGGCCTCCTCCGATCCCAAACCCTTTGTCAAGAAGGAGTCTCTCCGGCTCCTTGCCCTCCTCTGCACCTCCCACCCTGATTCCACCTCCACCCACCTCACCAAAATCATCTCCCACATTGTCCGCCGCCTCAAGGACTCTGATACTGGTGTCCGGGATGCGTGCCGGGACGCCATTGGCACTCTGTCTTCTCTGTACTTGAAGGGTGATGGTGATAATGGGGGACTTGGGTCTGTGGTTTCGCTCTTTGTGAAGCCTCTGTTTGAGGCAATGATTGAGCAGAACAAGGGGGTTCAATCTGGGGCTGCAATGTGCTTGGCTAAGATGGTGGAATGTGCGCTGGCCCCCTGTAGATTGCCTTTCAAGCTCTGCTCGAGGGTCTGCAAGTGCTGAACAACCCCAATTTCTTAGCAAAGGCTTCACTTTTGCCTGTTGTGGGAAGCTTGTCTCAGGTTTGATCATGTGGTTGATAAATCCTGAGTTTTGTTTTTAGCCTTGTTTTTTTGTTTAGTTTTGATAGTGAGGTTGAAATATGGTCAATTTGGTTGCTGGTATCAGAAGATTCCAGAACTTAGACTAATGATATTTATTATGAAAATTTGATGGTAATGTTCAAATTTTGCTCCCTTTTATTATTAAGTCTTAGGACAAAGGGAATGTTGATAAGCTAGGGAACATGGTAGTGCCCCAGCGTGCCTTGTTCCTTTTGAGCTTTGCTCTGCTTCTTAGCACGGATAGCGTCTCCAAATATCTTGTTCTCTCAGTGATCCCCACTCCACATTGACCCTTCTTCTTCAAGGAATTTGCTTTTGCTTTCCTGCTCTGTCTCCCAAGGGAAAGGGATATATGCACAAGTTTAGTTGAGCAGTGAGAAGGGCAGATTCTTCTTGTTGGGTGGAGTAGAGGCCATTGAAATTGTTCCACCAGTGGGAAACTTTGTTTTATTTCAGTATTGTCCATTGAGACCGGGAGCTGTCTAAGAGGGGCCCTATCTGTTTTCTGAGTGGGTGGAGTATCCTAACTGTCAACCAAGAATAGGTAGTCCACCTGAGGATCTATCAAAGTGCTGAACAGAAAAAAGTTTCAAATTTGATGATGTAATGGAGTGAGGCAAGAAAAGAGAAACTTAGGCCCAAACATGATGATATGGTTGAAAATTTTTGCCCGATTTGATTGCTAAGGAATTATGGTGACGAAAGGATTGGAATTTGAATCGTATCTGATTATGATCATGGTTCAAATTTTTGTTCTTCTTTCCGATTATTAATTCATAAGTCTGGCAGAAGATTATTGGTCTTTCTTTGTTTCTTCTCATTAGTGTGTATATTGATGTAATATGTTAAGTAGGGGAAGTACACTCTTAAAGGGGAATTCTAGTTTGTGACATAGTGCAAAATTTAATTGAATGAGTTTGAACAGCTTGATCAGATATCACACATGTTTTGATTTTTATTCGAGTGAGATGAAAGGATGGTTTCATTTAGCCTACATATATGATGTTTGTATTGAAGCCATAAGCAAGTTATTACGGTTCAAGCAGATTCTTACTTATGTTTTTGGTTTTCTTTTCTATTTATTTCTTTTATCCCTGCCCATCGTGCATAAGAAATATGCACTTACATCATATAGCAAAAGAAAAAAAAGGAAATATGCCCTTACATTGCTTTTCGAAAAAGAGAAAAAAAGAAGAAGAAGAAGAAACGTGCACTTACCTCATCAAAGAAAAAAGAGCACTTACATTTCTCCACTTGATACTTCATAACCACTCTTAATTTTCATTACTTGTCATGCTTGATAATTTTGTGATGTTGGTACATCATGTGGTGAATGGGATTATGAACTTTTGCAGGTAGGGGCCATTGCACCACAAAACTTGGAAGCATTGTTGCAAAGCATTCATGACTGCCTTGGGAGTCCTGATTGGGCAACTCGCAAGGCTGCAGCTGACACATTAAGTACCTTAGCTCTGCATTCAAACAACTTGATCATGGATGGACCTGCTTCTATACTGGCAGCACTTGAGGCTTGCCGCTTTGACAAGGTATTATTTTAAATTATTTTTCTTCTGCACAACAACCCAGTTTTTACCTGTTTTGCCATGTCACCACTCATCAAGCACTTTACTACGTGCTTACATCTTTCCTGTTATTGAATTCAATGGGAAAAAGTTGTGTTTGCCCCTTTTGGCATGTCAACAACAATCCCAGTTTTTGCTTACCCTTTTTGCCTCATCATCACTCATCAAACACTCATCCCTTTGTTTGTAGCACTCCTATTTTGGAGCCATGTAGTTGAAACCTTTGTGTTTGTGATGGACAATCATGCTGAAGATATCTAATACTCTAAGAGAGAATCACAAAGCTGCCACTCTTTCAAAAGGCTAAGCAATAGTGGATATTTTAATAAAATGTCAATGCAAAATACATGTTGTATAAGTTTGTAATCCAACTTTACACTGAGAGAAGTGAAGTCGGTATTATAGCATAAATCTAGTTCTTAAACCAACAGTACCAAAGGCAATAAAACTTGAGAATTCAAACCCAATTAATCGCAGTAAATAGGACCAGTGGAACACTAGAATACCATCAATTTGCAAGTTGGCTATGTGCATAACTATCTGTCCTCCCTGTCTAGATTTAGCACCATCTCTTAAAGTTCTTCAAATCTTTGTTCCGAGCTGCATCAAGAACATGAGGAGATTTCTAAAGAATGATTCTAATACAGGCTCTAAAAACACCCAAATTTGACTATTATCGGGCTAGCTAGTCATTGGTTCAAACCACAAAACTGAATGAGAATATGTTACAGATAAATCTCTGAATCCAATTTTATACTGCTACAAAAGCTATTTGGAATGATGAGATTTGCTGAACATGTTCTATAGACTCTGGAAGTATATTATCCAAGATGAACAACCATGTAAAGCATTTCAAATTTTGAGGGAATGGTGAATCTTTCTTAAAGGAAGTTTACTAAAGATAAGATGATTTAGAAACATTAAAACAAATATGGGGTTGTGCCTTACAATCAATAGAGCTACCCTGGAGTATGCCATTTTCATTGGTGCACTAACATAGAAAGCTTCTGTAGCTTTTTAAAGTTATCTGTTTGAAGTTCATCTTCTAATATCTACGCTTTCTACTTGTGTCATCCTCTTTGGTGGTTGTGAATTCTTAGTGGTTATATGTTAACCTCCATTGAGCACTGACCATAAATTTTTTGCTTTGATATCTTACTCATGTTTGGCAGCTGACATGTGAAACTTTGAACTGTTTTTTCAGATAAAGCCTGTGAGAGATAGCATGACTGAAGCATTGCAGCTATGGAAGAAAGTTGCAGGAAAAGGAGATGGGGTTGCAGATGATCAGAAAGCTAAATCTCATGGTAAAGGCAGAAGAAAATTTCCTCCTTTATTTTGTCCAAATATCTAATGTTAATCTATTATTAGTGCTTTTTGTAATGTCTAGATGGTGAAAATTCAGAGACAGCTGAGGTTTCTGACAAGAATAGCACAAAAGTTTCAAATCCTGGGGAAAGAAAAACAGAGGCATCAGGGAAGGATTCATCTAGTGGTTCCCCTGCTAATGATTCTGTTTCCAAAACCCAGGGTGGTAGCATACCGGACAAAGCAGTGGGGATATTAAAGAAGAAAGTGCCTGCTGCCTTAACTGACAAAGAGTTGAACCCGGAATTTTTCCAGAAACTTGAAACAAGGGGTTCTGGTGATTTGCCTGTAGAAGTTGTTGTCCCTCGTGGATGTCTTAATTCTGCAAACTCACACAATGAAGAATCAGAGCCAAATGATGCAGATTTGAGGGGAAGGTCAAATCTCATGGAGCCGGATGATGTTCATGGATCTATAAACATTAAATATCGTAATACAGAGAGAGAAAATGCTAGCTTGTTTCTAAACAACGAGACTTTGACGTAGCTGCACAGAATAAAATGGGCTGATGAGCTGCAAATGGAAAAGAAAGAGCAAGAGCATTTGACATCGATGACAGGATTGATATAAGCCAAAGGAGTCATTTAAGGCCGTGTGGTTTTCCTGGGGCTGATGTTCAACTGAGAGACCTCATGGAAGTACAAAGAAATCTGTTAACACATAGGTACACACAAAAAAATTAGAAAAAATAAATTATTCATGAATATAGGTAAAAAGATCCAATATATTTGATTAGGGGAAATAGTTTCAAATCTGATTTTAGTTAACAACATATTTATGTTGCAGACTTCATGGTGGGTCTCATGGATAGCATGGCACTTAGAGAACAGGAGGCGGGCCTTGAGAGAGTTGTTGGAAGACATGGCACGGGATTTGTCAATATCATCTAGTAGGCGAGGCGGCAATTTTATGGTGGGATTTGAGGGATCCTCCAATAGGTCTTTAGGCAAGTATAATGGCTTCCCTGATTACTCAGGTGTCAAGTTAGGAAGGGGCAGTGATGGACGAATTCCATTTGGGGAAAGATTTGCCCCTTCAGATGAATTTCAGCCCGCAAGAGGGGTAGGGGTCCACCATGGAGATCTGACACTGCTGAGGCCTGGGATTTTCCTTCATATGGTGCTCCCAAAAATGTGCAAATGGGGTCTAGGAAAGCTCTGGTGAGTGGTCCTGTAGATGGTAGATCGCCAAAAGCTGAACATGAGAGTGATCAAGTTGGTAACAGGAGAGCTTGGGATAAAGGGGCTGCACCTGTTAGGTTTGGTGAGGGGCCTTCTGCTAGAAGTGTCTGGCAGCTTCAAAAGATGAAGCTACTCCTGGGAAGCCAACGGGTGGCTGGGGAAGCATGGTGGAGCAACTCGAACTGCAAGAGTACCTATGCCTGAATCTGACTGCAGAAGCTATGGGGGATGATAATGTTGTGCCAGAGCGAGATCCAGTCTGACTTCTTTGGAGCAATGCAATGGATGTGTACCATGTGGGTGATATGGATTCAGCTTATGCAGAAGTTTTATCAACAGGGGATGACCTCTTGCTTGTGAAGCTTATGGACAGATCAGGCCCTGTAATTGATCAACTCTCAAATGATGTAGCAAGTGAGACTTTACATGCGGTTGGGCAGTTTTTGTTGGAACAGAATTTATTTGATATTTGTTTGTCTTGGATTCAACAGGTATGTTTTCTAAATTTTTGGTCCTTTTTCAACCGTTTTATTTGTCTTCTCTGAAATTTATTTCTTCAAAATGATTTAGATCATGAAAAAAAGAAAAAGAAAAATCACAGGTGTTCTTAAGTTATGGGTATTCTTGTTTGGCGTATGATTTTAACTCATGCTGCTGCTGGGAAAAGTTATTCTTCAAAATGATTCAGACCATGAAAAAAAATATATCATAAGTGTTCTAAAATTATGAGTATTCTTGTTTGGCAATATGATCTTTACTCCGCTGCTACTGCTGAAAATAATAGGAAGATGACGTGTTTGATATTGGGATTGGAAATAGGAATGGGATGGAGATGAATCACAATACCTTGTAGAAGAGAGAAATCAAAACTTGTGAACGAGTGAGATTTGGCTTCCATGCTATTGAAATTTTTATTTCCATTCCCATTTTAAAAAATAATCCAAACACATCAATGAAATTGATGTTTTATTCCCCTTCTCTATTCCAACATTTCAAAACTGACCTTCACGTTTCTACCTTAAGAGATTGGAAGTTTAATGTGATACCATATACCCCCTCTTTCCTCTTAATCAATTGTTATTTTTGTAGCATTAAAATGCTTTCCAATGTACTCTTCCTTTCTCTGATTTCTCTAGACAAATTAAATATATAGGGAACCTACCAAATGAAGTATACATTTGTCTGAACCTTAATACTTGGTTTTATTTTAATTGCCTCCCTCCAGTTGGTAGGATATAGTAATGGGAAAATGGACCAGGATTTCATGGGAATTCCAATGGAAGTAAAGAAGGAGATTTTGTTGAACTTAAATGAAGCTTCTTTCGACAACAGACCTACCTGAGACTGGGAAGGTGTAAATGACTAACTCTTGTTGCAGTTGGCATCTTCCTGGGGAATTGATCTGCAAAGGCTTGAGAAGTAAACCCAAACTTGTTATAGCCCATCAGGAAGTGTGATTGTATTTCATATTAAGACCTTTTTGATTGGTTGATTGGGTTTATACATGTTATATGTCACATATCTAAGTTGAATAACTAAAAAATGAACATAAATGATTTTGATAGCATTGCAACATTATTTGATTTGATTGAAGCTGGCAATGAATATGAGTTCCATCTTTTAAGATTTAAGCTGTCACCAGCCTATGCAATTTAGCAGTCAATGTATGGCTTTGTTTCAGATGAGGTTCTAGTTTTCAGTTGAGTTGATTGAGGAATGTGCAGTTGATATCATTAACAGAAAGGAAAATCTTCTCCCCTGCCTCTGTCCAATTAGGAAATGCCTATGACAATGCAAGCTGTATAATGATAAACGAGAGCAACATTTTCTACCAAATTATCAAGAAACAAATGCTGAGGAAGGGTGATGTTGTTGGTATCATAATGCAAGACAAAGTTGTAGTATGTTTTCAATTCTTAGGGTCTGTTTGTTTATTGCTTTTGAAAACTGTTTTTTATTCTCAAAAGCAAGAAGAACAAAAAAAATAGGAAATATATATATATATATATATATATTTTTTTTTTTTTTTGTGTTCTGAAACAAAGAGAGCACAAAAACACTCAAAGCAAGAGTTTCTGCAGAACACCGAATGATGCTGTTTTGTCTTCAAAAATTGCTCTAAGAACAGTGCTTTCAAGACAGGCCTGTTAATCTCTTTTACATTCACTGACCCTAACTTCTGATCTATCGAGCTCTGGTGTACTGTCGGCCCCAAGACCCTATCATCACGGCCTCTATTCTCAGTGCCTCCATCTTCATTGTTTATATCAACAGTATCTGATGCCACATTGTCTTCTTCTACATTCTCATCCTTAATTTCTTTTCCAGATAAGTATGCAAGAGCTACGACAACGTCGCTGATCAAAGGCCGCGTACTGGCCTCCTCTTGGAGACACATAGCTGCAATTGCAAGTGCTTGGTAGAGACCCTTTGTTGGGTAGTTTCCTTCTAGCAAAGGGTCTGCTATTAAGTCGAAAAAACTCCTGTCTTTAAGCAGTGGCTGTGCCTGATGCATATATCAGAAACAAGTATTTCTGATCAATTTCAGCACCCAATCCAATATCTATGAGAGAGAATTCATGGGTTGGTTTGGCAGATTGAAACATACCCAAGTAATTAGGTTCTGCTCATGACTTGGTCTTGCAGCGTCGATAACTCTCCGCCCCGTGATGATCTCCAAAAACACAACTCCAAAGCTGTACACATCGGACATTGTAGTCAGCTGGCCTGTGAGGGCATACTCCGGCGCACAATAGCCGTATGTCCCCATCACCCTGGTGGAGACATGAGTCTTATCCCCAGTCGGACCTACCTTGGCAAGTCCGAAATCTGAGAGCTTTGGATTGAAATTCTCATCCAACAATATGTTTGCTGCTTTGAAGTCTCTGTAAATAACTGGGGATATTGTTTCCATGGTGGTATTCAAGTCCTTTGCTGCCCTTCAGTACTCCTCATCCGGGTGCGCCAGTCTAGAGGCTTCCTGTTTTGCGATAAATCTGGAAAAATAAAACCGGAGTTTCTACCATCACTCTACTACATAAACCATTACCGATGTATATCAGAGAAAAAGAAGAAGAAGAAAAAGAAGAAGAAGCAGAGAGTACTTCGGGGGACACCAAAAAGATGATCCTCCAGGGAACCATTGGCCATGTACTCATAAACTAAAATCCTTTGATCTCCATCTGCACAATATCCTACCAAATTGACAAAATTGGGATGGTGGAGGAGACTCAACATCAGAACCTCAACGAGGAATTCCCGGTTTCCTTTGAATCCATTCCTGTCCAGTTTCTAATGGCAACACTAAGTCATGAGGATGATAAAACATGGGAACGTTTATAAGGTCAGCTTCAAGATCATCTTCCTTCCTGCTGAGAAAAAAAAAATTTAAAAGGATAGCAATAGTACTTGGGTTGGGTTGTCAATGCGGCCTTTGTACACCCTCCCAAAACCGCCTTGCCCCAGCAAACAATCACGTTTGAAGTTCCTGGTAGCAGAGGATAACTCGCGAAAAGTGAAAATCCGGGTAGACAGATTTCCATCACCAATATTTGTTATATATCTCCTGCTGCTATCTGCACGACGACACCAATCAATGTGATAAAATATGGATGGATGGATGGAGAGGATTCAAATGGGCAATCTTCTGTACTCTTGAAATATAGAAGTTTACCGGATTGGAATGAGATGTTAGCAAATGAACTTATGCTCTTCAGATCCTTGTAATTCCGAAGGCTCTTCTTGAATGACCTCCTCGCGATCTTGTTATCCGACATGAAACATGAAAAGCACTTCATCTTTCTTCCCCTCTTCTTCCTTCAGTCCAATGAAAAGCAGACTCAAAACAACCATTACAGCCTCCACCTGAATCTCCAATTTGATAGAGAGTTCAATTCAAAGGCTCAGGAGATGGACTCAATTCAGGGACTATGGTGGCTGAGAAACAAAAAAACCTTGGCCCTGTAAAGAACCAGATCTTTTGTGGCCTTGCAGGAAACAACAGATTTTCCCGCCATGCTGGTTTTGTTTGTCATTTCTCCAGTTTTCAACTGGAGAGGGAATTGAGGTAGTCAAACTTTGCTAAATTCAGAGCAACGTTCCATAACTACCTCTTTCTCTGTACCGGTTTTTTCAAAATTAGTTAAAGTCAAACGTCTAAATCCTGTATAACTGAATTTTCAATAATTAGTCAACGCACGTGGTCTTATTTATTTCTCTCTTAATTTCAGAAGACGTTTAGGACAAATGGGCATGCATTGTCTGATTTTCTCTACCCATGCTCCTATGATTTAGGAACAAAAGATTTGTTCCTCTAACTTAAATTTCAATAATTAGGCAAGGCAATATGTCCAGCTTTATTCATCACTAGCAATGGCACAGCACCTGGCATTTTTGGGCTACGCTAAAACTATTCGTCTTAAAACAAAGAAGGCGAAAAACACGCCGCTTTTTTTTTTTTTTGTTCTGAACACTAAAATTCAGCAATACAATGCTTTTCATAAAAACAACAAAATTGCTTATGTATTCAAAAACCATTTTCAAGAACAGTTTTAAATCAGCTTGTTTTCTATGCTCAATCTTCTGGGTCAATACGATACATTCAAGGTCTTCCACCCTCCTTGAAAATCAGAAATCAGAACAAATAAACAATGATGTCTGTATTGATGTACCTTTAAGATTGTAAAAAAAGACCAACAAAGAGGCTGAATGACATCAAATCTCACAGTACAATTCAAAGCTTCTTCCTATAAAACAAAGGCACAGTTTGTGAAAGCAGAAAACAGAACATCTTTGTTGCTATTCAAAAATTTCTTCCACCGTCAAGTTAACACTAAATAATTTTTGTTGACTATATGAAACCCGCCAAGATCTGTACATGAGTATCATCCATTCATCTGTAAATATGTAAAACTATAACTTTCTGATGCTAGTCGAATATGCAGCCAATCTTTCTGCTTTCATGTCAGCAATCACTCTTTCGAGCCGGCTGATACGAAGTTCAAGTTCCAGTCCCGGAATCTCAACTGCTCTGTAGCTCCTCTGTTGTGCTTCATTCTCATTCATTTCTGGGGTGCTATAAACATCACTGCAGCTAGTGTATTTTCCTGATCCGTTGGCATTCCCTGCATCTCCGGGCACACCTTCATTCTGCATAATTTTTTCTAAGCAGTGTATCAGCTTGCTTTTGGGCTCAAAACCAGGAGGAACATCAGCATCATTGCCTTCTTTCTTTCCTATTGAACTACTGAGATAGCTCTCTGAAGTCTTGGTGTTTGTCATCTTGTGTTTGGGCTCAAAACCAGGAGGAACATCAGCATCATTGCCTTCTTTCTTTCCTATTGAACTACTGAGATAGCTCTCTGAAGTCTTGGGGTTTGTCATCTTGTTTGGGCTCAAAACCAGGAGAATTAGCAGATCATTGCCTTCTTTCTTTCCTATTGAACTACTGAGATAGCTCTCTGAAGTCTTGGGGTTTGTCATCTTGTGTTTGGGAGGAAAACCAGGAGGAACCTCAGCATCATTGCCTTCTTTCTTTCCTATTGAACTGCTGAGATAGCTCTCTGAAGTCTTGGGTTTATCATCTTGTGTTTGGGCTCAAAACCAGGAGGAACATCAGCATCATTGCCTTCTTTCTTTCCTATTGGAACTACTGAGATAGCTCTCTGAAGTCTTGGGGTTTATTACTTGTGTTTGGGCCCAAAACCAGGAGGAATATGCATCATTGCCTTCTTTCTTTCCTATTGAACTACTGAGATAGCCTCTCTAGTCTTGGGTATCATCTTGTGTTTGGGAGGAAAACTAGAGAACTCAGCATCATTGCCTTCTTTCTTTCCTATTGAACTGCTGAGATAGCTCTCTGAAGTCTTGGGGTTTATCATCTTGTGTTTGGGCTCAAAACCAGGAGGAACATCAGCATCATTGCCTTCTTTCTTTCCTATTGAACTACTGAGATAGCTCTCTGAAGTCTTGGGGTTTGTCATCTTGTATTTGGGCTCAAAACCACAGGAGGAACATCAGCATCATTGCCTTCTTCTTTCCTATTGAACTACTGAGATAGCTCTCTGAAGTCTTGGGGTTTGTCATCTTGTGTTTGGGAGGAAAACCAGGAGGAACCTCAGCATCATTGCCTTCTTTCTTTCCTATTGAACTACTGAGATAGCTCTCTGAAGTCTTGGGGTTTGTCATCTTGTGTTTGGGAGGAAAACCAGGAGGAACCTCAGCATCATCATCAGCAGCAACTTCTTTTTTAATCGTTGAACCCCATGGAGATCTTCGACATCTCCTCGAACTTCTTGGCCTCCTTACTATGCCTGTAAAATCAGCTTCATGGCTCCCAGCGAACCGCCCACCATGCCAAGTATCTGGTTGTAACATCAGCCTCAAAGAGCCGAGCCGGAACATACAATTTCGCATTCCAAATCAGCTTACTGTAATTACTCCAGGCAGTTTCAGGATTCTTAAGGAATCTAGTAACAGTACATGGAAGATCTTGATCAATCCCAAACTGCATTGCTACCCTATGAGGGAGATACAGTTCTAAACAGTCTATTCCAACCAGCTCACACACCCTCAAGCATTGAGCAAACGACTGCAATTCTTGATCCGAATGAGGATATATCACCATCCACTCTTCTTTTCAGGGTAAACTTGGGAAAGGCCAATTCCCCGTTGGGGTCGCATAAGGCCGCCATTGAAAAGTATCTTGAGCTGAATCTAAAACCATCCTCACATCCTCAATTACCAACATTTTCGAACCATGCCACCGGGCTATTCTTGGTTCGCCATAGTTCATGGCATTAGGCACTGGCCGCAGCCCGGGAAACCTCTCCCAAGCCCAAACCTGAACAAGGCGAAGAGGGGCCTGGAGAGTGAGTGAAAAAAATTCATCATCTCTTCCATTCATCAATAATTCTAATGAATGCATAATTGTTCCTTCAACAAACTCAAGGTTCTATAAATGCTGGCAAGAACTGCAGGTCCAAGAGCAAGGCGAGTGCCATGAGCTAGATGAATTGCCACAGAAAATAAATCCCCACTAATGGTATTCTGAAGCTTTTGGCCAAAAACATACCTTGATAGCCACAGGGAAAGAAACGCTATGTGCCTGAATCACTGCCTCGCCCATGAATTGCTTCATCCATCCCTGGTGGCGGGAGACTTTGTTTCTAATTCCAGCGATTTTTCCAACTGTTCTTCAATATTAACGAGCTCTGTTGTTTCAAGTGGCTTGAAAACAGGCTCCCCTGTAACACAGAACCCTCCTAAAACCATGATATCCTCCATGGTGATGGTAGCTTCACCCCAAGGAAAGATGAACGAGTTGGTGAAAGGACACCATCTCTCTGCAAGGCTCAAAAACAGATCATAGTTTCTTCGGGTTCTATAAGTAGAACCCATAATGGCTTCATAAATTCCAGATTTCTTCCATATGGATTGGTACGAAGAATGCATTTGTTCAACCCAGATTTTCCACTTCTTTGGTGGGTCTATCCACCCCGTGAAAACCAGCTTCAATGGCCATTCTTCAAGTTTAAAATCAGTAAAGGGTGAAGAAAGAGGAGGAGGTCTGAAGAGAGACTGTTGTTTGATGAACTCCAGAGTCGGTTTGATGAAGTAAGCCGTTCTCTGAATTGGGTTTGCATCAGCAGTGATTGGGATCATGACCTCTTCTCTTTCCTCCACAATGGTCTCTGGTCTTTCTCCTGCCATTATCTCACAGGTCTCTCTGGCTCAAGAACTCAAGAAAGAATGATCAACCCTTCACACAGAAACAGAGATAGACCTAAAAGCTGAGGAGGAATTGATCAAAAGTTCAAAACCCATTACCATTTTATATCAAATGTTCAAAGAATCACAACAGGCCTAGCCTATCTGCAATGGGTTTCTCTGTTTCTCTCTCATATCTGCAAGGCACAAGAGGACGAGAAACGCCAGTATTGTGTGTACTGGGGAGTTTTCTGCAGAAGCTGTAGTGATTGCCAATGTAGGCCTCCCACCTGTAAAGGTCTTGCAGGCCTTTATGTCTCGGCGCAGCCCCAAAGCCCAGAGCCAATTCCCATCTCTATCTTCTTTTGAATTTCCAAGAAACAAAAAGTTTCCATTTTTGGTCCTTCAGAGTTTAGACCCAATATCAAGAATTGAAGGTTGTTGGAGGAACATTAATAGTATGATTTCTGTGCCTGGGCACTTTGGGCACTGGGCACTGGGCGCAACTGTTTCTTTCTATTATTTCTCATTATTTATTTCCATGAACATTCCCATTGTTTGAACTCCTAATGCTATATTGCTATAGAGTTGATTCAATTAATTAGATATTAGAATCGTTACTTTCTAAATTCATTTATAAAATGAATAAAAATATGAGATTTTATTAGCTGGCCTTTTGAAAATTTAACCTTATTTTAATAAAAATACCTTTATTTTTTTTGTAAAATATAAAAAATACATGTAAATATTTGAAATGGAAAATAATATTTTTGGTACTTAAGTTACAGGTCCTATGGGATTGGTGGATAGGTCAAGATGCAAGTAAGCTGCCTTGTAGGATCCAGTCATGAGTGGTTCCAACTCACAGTTATAAAAAAAAATGTTTTATTTAAAATAGTTATTTTTCCAAAAAAAAAAAAAAACATGTGAGAGGTTGGATTAACAAAATTTGGATTATATGAGGTTTTTTTAACTTCCTTTATCTTGTAAGGAAAGTGAAGTGAAATTTGAATTTTGGATCTTGAAATCATCACTTTCCCTTTTTCATTAACATGAATCTTATAAAGGTCAGGATTTTGATTTCTCATTTTGGGACAGTGTCTTTCAAATTCTGCATTCCATTGTAGTTTTCCATAGACTAAGCACATCCCTTAGAATCAAACACTCATCGATAGAAATCAGAAATCAGCCCATTACTTTTAATTTAAATAAAAATCTTCAAGAATGGCAAAAAATAATCCCCAAATCCCCTTGGAAAATCAGTGGAATCTTTAGAAAAGGTAAAAACAAAAACACCACAATGGTGTTTCAGGCCACTACTTTTACTTCGAATAGAATTCATCACAGAGCTACCCAAAACATAATATTGAGTTCAAAACAAAGAAAACAAATAGTTGGAAAACCAAAAACAGAACAAAAAATCAAAACGCATCTCATCCCTCAGAACCGAGTGTTGTTCATCAACAGATATCAGGCCACTACTTTCAATCATTCTTCATAGGGATGCAGAAAGAAAGAAACAAATTAAAACCCACATCCACCATATCGACAAAAAAATCAAAATGAAATCATATACAAAGATGAGACCCTTATTAGTAGCGGTGCATGGAGAAACCGCAATTGTAATAAGAACGGGAAAGGGGGGCGCAAGGGTTTTTGGAAGGTTATTGTGATTCATATAAGGGGAAGAGGAGGAACATTTTGACATTTTGCATATTGACCCTTGAATATTTTGATAAGTAAGGATTTACCCTTGGTTGTTTCAATATTTCAACTTGGATCCATTGATGGGTTTTTATCGATATTTTAAATGGGCGAAGGATTCTTTTATTAAATAGTTGATACTTGAATCGTGATCTAATCGGTAACATCGAAAATATATAATTTAAAATATAATTAAAATATTAATTATATATATATATATATATATATATATATATATATATATATATATATATATATATATATATACGTTGAAAATAATTATTTTTATTTTTTGATATGAATAAGATTCAAAGTAAATATTTAAAAAAAAAATTCAAATATAAATATAATTATATGATATTTTAATTTTTATTATAATTTATAATTTAAAAAATTATATTTTTATTTAATATTAGAAATATATGAATTTTTATTAAAATAATAATAAAACATGCTTGAGTAGTAGGTCTATTCTTACCCACCCAAGTGATCCGAATTTGAATTTTGTTTGATCAGTAATGTTTAATTTTTATTTTTGATATGATTAAGATTCAAATATAAATATAATTGCATTGATATTTTAATTTTTATAATAATTTATAATTTAAATAAATTATATTTTATTCAATATTATAAATATTTTTAGAAACATATATTTTTATTATGAAAATAATAAAATGTGAAGTGATTAAAGGTTGTTCTTTGTGGGCGTCAATGGTTACTTTACAGGGTGAAAGTTGTCAACCAATAAGAGTTTAACGTAAAGATTTCAAAAAAGTGTATTATTCTCTAAAACGAGCGATATATGAATCACAAATTCTGTTGCAAGAATTAGGTCGCAAAAGGAACGAATTGTTTTACATGTCATGTCTGAGATTGATCAAATAACAAGATTTTAAGTTAATTACAGAATCAATCCTAATCCCTAAAGGAAAACAAATTGTTTCTATATCTATATACAAAATTGGTCAATTAACAAGATTTAGGTTAATTACGAGAATGTCCCAATAATGCGTGCAATTTCATCTGAGCAGCTCACTTTCAAGTTGGTACATAGATATCTGTCATTACTGACTGTCAATTATACCATGAAACACCTTCTGCAAAGCTGCCTTTGTGAGCATATCGACCCAATGCGACTCTCGGATTGAATAAATGGGGTGTATAATCTTTTACATTGAGGTTCTCGCGTGAAATGTGATCAACTTCAACATGTTTAGTGCGATCATGTTGAACGAGTTTTGTGCAATTTGGATGCATTGCCTTATTATCGCAATGGAGTTCATAGGTGTAACATATTGATCAAAGTCCCTCGGTATATTCCTTATCCCATGTCGATTCGCATACACCATGGCCATACCTCGAAATTCGACTGGCCTTGATCTTGCTACTATACAACGCTTCCATTGACAAGATTACCTTCCTAGAGTAAAGTAACAGGATGTGGACCTTAAGTTGTTTGATTGCTTAAATCAGAATCATGTATCCTTCAATGTTAGAGATACCATTTTTGGGAACAACAAACCTTTTTATGGAGCACTCTTTCGTATCTTAAGATCAGATGAAATGCTTATATGTTCTTAAACTGGTGCATGCATGAGCGCTCCCTGGCGCTCACGCTATGCTATATACGGCCTTGTGTGTGATCGTGAGTCAATCTTCCAACTAATCGCTGATAACGACCCTTGTCTGTTGGGGCTTGGTCTGGGTGGATTCCGAGCTTATGATTCATTTCCATGGGCGTCTCTTGGTTTTGCAACCCGAAACATTAAGTTTAGGTTAGAATCCCAACACATATTTTTATTTGTAAAGCAAGACTCCGTGTTTCGATCTTGCTACTCAATTCCCAAATATTTAAGTTTAATGAGATCCTTCATTTCAAATTTAGTGGCTCATCTCACAGCAAAGCTTTCATTTATGGGTCATCTCACATCGAGACCATATCATCAACATACACAATTAAAAATTTTATTGCTTTTCCTTCTTTGTGTTTTATAAACAAAGTGTGATCTTTGAGTTACTTTGCTTATAAGCCAGGAACTCCTTCATTGTGGTGAATCTCCCAAACCATGCTGCTATAGGTGTTTGTTTGACCCTTCCTGATGATTTTTAATTTCACGGACTTCACCTTTATGAAGAACCATTTTTAACTCAGAGTGGTGGCTCCAGTAGACCTCTTCTTAAATCTCCATTGAGGGGAAAGCATTTTATCATCAAATTTGTTGCAAGGCAGTCTCGATTTGTTGCTATAGATATAAGAATCACAGTGTATTGATCTTAGCCGGCTAGTGCAAAAGTATCACGATGATCACATCCACGTACCTTTGCGCATGCTCCAAGCCCCATGACTAGTCGGGCTTTATATCTATCAATACTTCCCATCGGTTTGAGTTTCACCGTGAACGCCCCATCCCCATCCAATTGGCTTCACATTCCTTTAGGCGTGGAACAAGTTCCCAGTGGCATTCTTTTGTAGAGCCTCCATTCTGTAGTTCATCGCCTTTCTCCATTTTGGATCCCAGCGATATCCACGCACATTACTAGGAATAGAAAGCGTAGACGATTGATTAACGATGAAATGCATACGATTCGAGTCAACCTATGAGATGACACATAGTTGTTAATTGGGTATTTGGTCTTGGCAGTTAGGTTCATACATTTTTTTTTTAACTCCCCGTTCAGTGCTTGGATATCTAGGGCTGTATTTTCACAGAACATATGTTTCATTGGGCGTATTTTTGCGAGACATGTTTCATTAGACTCTCTAAACCACAGATTGAAGACTTAGCAGGGAGGAACGATGCAGGTTGATTCTCCCGAGTTAATGGGTGTAGATGGGGGCAACTCTGAGGGTATCGATGGTGATTCACTCTTGGTTTCATGGTTGTGATCATAGCCTTATTTACCTGACATGCTTAAAATGTTCATTCACCTCTTCCCGACTCAATAAACTCGGCATCTCCTCCGCCATTCTCTTCCTTGAGCTCTCCCCCTTTGAAGAGAGAATTTCCTAGGGAACTCCAGATGGCAAGGCTCTAATTCTCGGAAGAGGCATCTAGAGTCACATGTAGCTTTTCGGGTTTGTGGATCCTTAGCAGATATCCTTTTTAAAATTGAGTAGCAGCAAAAAACACATTGTTTTGCACATGGATCAAGTTTATTTCTCTCAAGATTTTGGGATGTGAACATATCACGGGTACATCAGCTTCGGGAGTTCAGATTCGGAAGATGGGGAACTAAAGAAGGATTGCAATTCTGTTGAGGGGTTTGAAAGTCTATTACTTGAGAGGTGTTCGATTGATGAGGTGGCGAGTTTCACGGCTTCATGATAAAATCGAGGCATGTTCATGCCCAGGAGGGAGAACCTGTATTTACCTCTAAAGGCATCTATTCTTTCTCTGCCAATTCATTTTGTTGTGGAGCATATAGGTGCATGAGGTCGATGGCCAGATTCCATGGCTTGCTCAAGAGTGCAGAGAGGGCATCTAGAGAGCTGAGTACCATTGTCGGTTGCGAGCCACAGATACACTTTTGATCTGGGTGTGATGTGTCATTTGTGAAAATTTTGGAATGCTAGACACACGTCAACTGCTGCAATAAGTAGGGGCACGAGTCATTCTAGTGCATTCATCAATAAATGTCACAAAATGAGCTCTAGATATAGGGAACCTTTGCGGGACCCAAACATTAGAGTGAATAGCAAGGTTCGAACTTTTATTAGGACTTGGTGAATAAAATACGGTGGCTCTTGCTTGGGTTCTAGAGTGTCACAATGAAATTCCCTATCATTCGATCTGAAAAAGTTGTAGTTTGCGATTTCTTAAGATGACAAAGAAGATGTCCTAATCTATGGTGCCATAACCATATAGTTGCTCGAGTCTTGTCTTTAATGCTAGTTTGATTTGCACGTTGATTTTGATCCCACAAATTTCTCTTGTATTTCTAACTAGTAAAGTTTACTTGGTAACACCATAACCAGAGATCTTCGGGTTAGAATGTCTGAAAGACACAAAATGAAAAATTTAAAAAGTTGATTACGATACAGAGTTGAAGTAACTAATTTGGCTAACAGACAAAAGGTTGTATTCAAGAGATGGAACAACAAGGACAATATCTAATGTGAGAGTATTAGACAAGATAACAGATCCTTCCCCAGTAATAGGGGAGGTGCTACCATTGGCGGTGGAAATAATTGATTGAGAAGAAGGGAGAATAGATTTTAACTGACTGGAGTCCCTCGTCATGTGATCGGATGCACCTGTATCAATAATCCAAGTTCTATTCTTAGAAATTTACTTGAAAATCTCTGAATGCTTTACCAATAATACTGGATGGGCAACATTTGCGGTAAGCGTAGCTAATTTTCTTATTGATGTCATCATAAGCTTTCCCGGCAATCTTTTTCTACGGGCTTCTTTGAGAAGTCCACCACTCAGGATAGCCCGATAATCTCGTAGCAAGCGTTGTTGCAGATGACCTCCCCACGGTGAGTGCATACCAAGTTTGTTGGCCTTCCCGGATGATTGGTTGTTTCGATTGGGCGTGATCTAGGCGGCGATCAGCAGCCGGGTTTGGTTGCTTGACATAAGGCCAGGTTCTCGGAGGATTGGACAATAGCTCCCCATTGTCTGTCTCTGTTGATATTCTTTCCTGACATATGCATATGTGCTCTCCAAATCAAGTTTTGGGTCTTTTCGCAAGATTTCTCCACAAACTTGATCAAACTCAGAGTCAAGTCCACTTAGAAAAATATGAACTTCGAAACTACAGCCATGCGAGAGTACAGAAGCTGAGATTACCTTATTTGTTCCTTCATGAGAGGTAGTTCTATGATCAATTTCTGGAAAATAGCAACAAGTTCATTACCTGTATGTTGATAATGGTGGAGCCATTTTGCTTGGTAAGAAAAGATCTACTGAGTTCCCGACTCAAAAATACGGGTTTCGTCGATCCATCATAGAATGTTTTGATCTGACCTCCCATATCTCGCCCAGCGATTGGAGAGGCGAGAATAAATCGCTGCATTATGACGGACTCATTGAGTGATGGGCCATCTTTTCACTCTACGATTTTCGGTAATCCACATGCTCGAGAATGGGATCTCCATATTCACGGTTTTTCGTTTCTCTGTGAGATATCGAGCTTTGTTCGCGGCCTTGTCATCTCCGTGAGTTGAGACCATAATGGTGGTGGTGCTCATCGAGGGATGGTCCGGTTCGACGAGGGTGTCTTGGTGTCGATAATGTCCTAGCTGTGTTGGGTTAGGGTTCGGTTGATGCACCTATAGTGGTAGCCGTAAACTCACGACTTTCACGAGGGTGATGAGTTTCGAGGAAAATATTATGCGATTGTTTCTTTGCGGACTTTTTTGGGATCGAGGCACGCTCACGATACCATATCAACGAAAGCAAGTTTACGAGAAAGATTTCAGATGTATTCTTCCTATAAAACAAAAGGCAATATATAGATACAATTACAACCTAAAATTAGGTCCTAAGAGGGAAAACAAATTGTTTCTATATCTATATACAAGGTGAATTCGACTAACAAGATTTCTAGGATTAATTACAGAATCAATCTAATCCTAAAAGGGAAACTAAATTTATTTCTATATCTATATACAAGATTGGTCAACTAAAAAAGATTTCTAGGATTAATTACAGAATCAATCTAATATTACGTAGAGCTCATGCAGACAAAAGTTGAATTAACAAAACAAATGAGTCCTATACATTCTCTTTTCCCATCTCCCTACCCAAATACATTGAGACGGTGAGAGATAGTGGAAAGTAAATGGGGCTGTTTTAAAAGCAAATAACAGTGGACTCCTTAAGAAGTGGGTAATTAAATGAGTTTTAAGCTATTTTGAAGGGCCTGTTTTGTTAGTTTTTTTATAACAGTGAGAAGACCTTTCTGGTTCCTATTTATTATAGTTTGAAAATGGTAAACAAAGATAATAAAAAAGAAAACACAAGAGAATATAATTGATTTTATTTTTTCATCTTTAAAAACAGAGAAGCAAAAACACAAAATTTAGATAACATTTGAAAGAACACCGAATGATGTTCTTTGTGTTTTCCAAGATTAATTTTAAAAACAGTTAGGTATTATGCGAATTCATTCATTGTTATGTGAATTTAGTGTTATATATATTTTCGTTTTTTTAAAAGAAGGTAATCAAACATGCTTTCCCATATGCTCCTTATTTTTCTTATTTTTCACAAAAAAAAAAAGAACAGTTTTCAAAAATTGTAACCAAACAAACTCTATAATCTCTAAAAATTCAATATAAATTTATAAATTACACTTATATTTAAGAAATGTGTTTTTGAATACGATCCTATGCTTTTGTTATAGGATTTTATCAAAGCAATTAGATTTAAAACTAATTTCTTACTTAAAACTCATTAAAGGTTTATGTTTATTTATTACATACGACCAGCTTCGTTTCTTTTGCTAGCAATGGCACAACACCTAAGGGTTTATTTGATTATTTAAAACTATTTTTTTGTTCTGAAAAATAAAAAGATAAAGGAAAACACATAAAACACGTTTGATTCCAATTTTTTGTTCTCAAAAGCATGAAGAACACATAAAACACTAACTTTATAGAGCAATAACAGTTTTTAGAAAACATTAAAGTGATGTTCTTTGTGTTTTCAAAAACAATTCTCAAGAACAATTTTAAAATAAGGCTAAACATGTCATAAACCAGCTTATTTTGAAGATAAGGTGCAAAAATGCCCTTGACATTTGGCCTTATGCAATCTAGCCCCTAAACCTTTTTTGGCTCACCCCTAACGTTTTTTCCGTGACACACTTATGCCCTTGCCGTTAACGGAATCAACAGGTTGGCAAACGGTGGGTTACCAATGTTGACGTGGTACCTCTCATATGCGTTTTTAGCTGATGTGGCAGCTTTGCATGTGATTCATTAAACCCCAAATTTATTTTGATAAAATTGTCCTTATCCCTACACTGCGATACCCCTCTCTCCCCTACGCACAAAACCCCTTCATTAAAACACTAATTGTGACCCGATTCGAGACACATCCAGTTCTCATTCAATCTAGAATCTCTGACGCCTCCATCAACTTCCCTTTCTCACAACTTTGAATAATAGATGTCTATGTGTTATGGTGATTTTTGAATCTCACATGAAACATACAAGATACAAGCGTGTGGGTGTGCTAAGAAATTAAAGTGTTTCTAAACTAGAATGACTCATAAGATCGGACTTCTAATCAGGCTATGTAAGCTCCTTGGTGCCTTTGTCGATTCCACATGTCAGAAGTAGAAATGCAGATGGAAATAATGTAGGAATTATATGCTGAAGAAAAATGTTAGATCTCCCTAGGAAGGAATGAAATAACACGGTGTTGAAAAATTTATAGACTTGACTGAAACTTGGAAATAGAGTGCTGAAAGAAACATTGGATTTCAATATGAAAATAATACTGCGCTGGAAGATTGATAGAACTTGAATAAAACTAGGGAATAGAAATTTGAAAAATTGCTGAAATTGTTGAAAGCTTATTGAAAAGCTAAGATTTGTTGAAATAGATTGATATTGAGTTGATTTGTTGATTGATTTGATTCATTGACTGGCTGTCATTTCTTTATCATTCTTTGCTCCTTTTATAGGCGTAGAAGACTTGTTGCCTAAGTCTCCGTTTCTCCACTCTCCACTTTACGAGTAAATCTTTGCGTATGTAGTTAAGGAGCTTGTTCCTCATGAACTCACCCATGCTCCCATTTTGGAGGTTTGATCGTCAAAATTCTTGAACTACCAATTTATGGAGACTTGTTATCGAAGCATATTCCCGTTAGTACGTAATTACGCCATTTCACCACCTATGATAAAGCGTTGTTTGACTTCCAAAAAATTTAAAAATTTCATGAACACCCCTAAATTTCTTCTATGGTTTATATAAATGGATCTGGGCTCCTTTATTTTGGACTTTTATTATTGAGGGCAGGCTTGGCGTAATTAAATTCTTGAATCAATGAAAATTTTAATTTGGGTGTAAGCAAATTCTTTGCATACATTGTGGCCCGTGGACCATATTGTATGTCAGCTCCCCAAAATATTATTTGGGCTTGCAACATGTTTCTGAATTAAGGCTTTCATTTGTGATTTGGAGTTTGAAGCGAAATAATAAAATGAAGTCAGATCAAAGAAAGAAACAATTGTTGATTTCCTAAGAAAAAGTTCCAACCATCATCAAGTTTAAACCTCAAACTTTTGTTCTTCCTCTACCAAAGGATATTGTCCCTCCAAAGAATAGCCATTCAACTTCTTCTCCAAACAACTTAGGATTTCCTTTTTTTCTTCCCAAAAACGATTTATTTTCTCTTTCTAAAACAACCCTCACTTGTTTGGAGAAAGGAAACTCTTTTACTTTACCTTCTTCATCTTCTTCCTTTTCCCTTCCTGTCATCATCGTCGTTGCCACCGTCGTCTTCACCGACGACGCTACCGTGGGCGACGTCGCTGTCAATGCTACTGTAGTCATTGTCATCACCGTCAACGCTGTCAGACCACCTATAATCAGTGGAAATTGTCCTTGAAATCGTCAACACTCATCACGCTATTGGAAGGAGATCCGTGCTGCTGTCAAGAAGATCAACCGTCAATGTTGTTGTAGGGATTGTCGTTATTTGCAATCGGAATACATTTGTCCAAAAACTGCTACTCGTTTGCTGAAGCTTGTTGAACAATTGTTCTTCATTTGTCTTCGATGGTAAGTGCTATAAGATCGAAACTTTTATGATTTCTTTGATTGATGAATTTCTTGATTGGGGTTTTCCATGAAGAAACTGCTTTTGATGCAATTTTCAAGCTTTCTTTGATGCCAAAAAATTGAAACTTTTCCTTCATGTTGTTTGAAGCTTTTCATGAGTGCAGATTTTTTCGAAGAATCATCTTGAATGTATTCTTGAAAAAATTCTTTGAACCTATTCGATTTGTTTTCAAAGCTTTCATGGGGTGTACATTATGAAAATAATCTTGAGTACACTTTCGAAAAATTTCTTTTAAAGTTGTTTGACTATTTTAGAAATTTTTCTTAAAATATAAACTAGATAATATTCATGAATGCACCTTCGAAAAAAAAAAATCCCCAAGTTGTTGGCTTATTTGAAAATTTTCTCTTAGGTACAAAACTCGACAATATTCAAGAATGCACCTTCGGAAAAATTATTTTAAAGTCGTTCGGCTATTTTCGAAAATTTTTGAGGTGTAGAACTCAAAAATATTTCTAAATACACATTCGAAAAAATTCTTTGAAGTTGTTCAGCTTGTTTCGAACCTTTCCAGGGTGTATTTATGAAAAATAATCATGAATACACTTTAGAAAAATATATTTGAAGCTGTTCAGCTTGTTTCAAAGATTTTATTGGGTGTAGACTCTGAAAAGAATACACATTCGAAAAAATTATTTGAAGTCGTCTGGTTGTTTTTGAATGTTTTTTGGTTGTATATTATGAAGATAATCTTGAGTGTTATATCTTGAAAAAGTGCTTTTGTAGTCGTTTGGCTATTTTAAAACTTTTCTTAAGTGCGGACACCACAAATAAATCAGATGCACTCTGAAAAATTTCTTTGAAGTCATTTAGCTATTTTCAAAACTTTTCTCAAGTGCATATTTAAAAAATAAACCTAAATGCACTCTCAAAAAAAAAAAAAAAAATCTTCTGAAGCCCTTTGGCTATTCCAAAAATTTTCTTGAGTGCATATTTCATAAATGAACATCAATGCACTCTCGAAAAAAATTCTTCTCCAATAGTTAGGCTATTTCAAAAATTTTCTGAAGTGTATATTGAATGATTTTTAACAACTTTGGGTTGAGTGACCTTTCACTTGAACTTGAATTTTTTCTTTGGCATACTGTAGGTCGTGCATTGCCAAAGAATTTCGGTTAATCTATCGTGAAATGACTTAAAAGGTAGCTTTCTACCTTGTTGAACATTCTCGGCTTTGTAGCTACAGTTTAGACTTACATCATGACAATAACTATCAGCAGATTTGTTTCCTTATGAATTACTTGTGTTGGCTTAATGGTTTCCATCCTGGTCCATGTCTTCATCAAGGTAATCCAATTTTTGCTTGTGCTTTTATACTTCATAGCCTATGATGACAAGTGATTGCTCTGAGGCTAGTTTGATCCTTCCAGTAACTTCTTTGCGGTGGCCGTCCAACTATCGTTTTTGCTTAGTAGAAGGAGAATTGGAATGCCTTCCTGAGATGTACTTGACTTGTTGTTGGAGATTCACTAAACAACACTGCTGCCACGAGGTGTACTTACAGCCATGATGACATTGCATTGTGGATCTGCAGGTGGCCTTGGAAACACCTTTTGATGTGTGGGGTGTGCTTAGAGCTAGGAGTCGGCTAGAAGTATTAGGTAGGCTCGGCTCGGCTAGGTTTTAAAGGAGTAGGCTCGAGCTCGCTTGACAAATGCTCATTTGTGCCCAGGCTGAGCCTTGCTCCACTTTGGTTGCTTCGTGAGCTCGAGAAAGAGCTCGTTCGTTAAAATAGCTCGTTTAAGGATCGTTTTAGAGGCTTGTTTAGTAAGCTTGTTTAAAAAGGAGCTCGTTTAGAGTTTGTTTAGATATCAATATGAAATGTTCAAAATAAACCTTAAAATATACAAATCAATATTACATAACCAAGTATATTTAAAAGAAAATGTTCATCTAAAATAACCAACATACAACTAAATTAAAAAGATAAAGAACAATAAAGTTTAATTAACTTGATTGAAATTCAAGAGTTAAAATATTCATCATGTTCATTTGTAGGAAAAATTTGTTGTGCATAAAGTCTTCTCCATGATATCCACTTGCTCAAAAATTAAAAAAAAGAAGAGAGAGATTATACAGCTTGTAAAACAAACAAATTCGACATATGAAACAAAAAAACTTTCTTACGCAACATATCGACAAATCCTCTTGTTCATTATCTGAAAATTAAAAGATAAGCGACCACTGCTTCATTATACAGCATATGGGATTTTAAATGACAATTTTACTAAAAATTTACTTCTCTCATTTATATGAATATTGGTATGCTCATAAAAATAATAATTATATAGAACATAGTAAAAGAAAACAAAGAGATGAGGTATAGAGAGAAAGTTATTTACCACCACATACGAAGATCCCTTGGTTAGGATCAAATAAATCCAAAACTCACGCTGCACCCACCAAATTTTTAGTCAAGTTGATGTTAAATTTCAAAATTCATGATCACATAAACACTAAGATAATACCTTTGCATAATCAACTTCAAGTGAGAGGTATTTTAACCTCTTTAATGTCCTCTTGATCCTAAAATAAAGTGCAACAAGTATAAAAAAAAATCAACATTTGAAATACGAAAAATTAAAATTAAATATATAAGATACAAAGTATGAGATATTACCTTTCTTTTTCTCTTTATCTCATAGTAGGCACATAACCAATCTTCATCGCATAACAAACTTGAATAGTGTTTGCTCCTAAAGATGCACGGTATGGATTAATGACTCTCCCAGCATTAAATACGGATTCGATATAGTCGTGATTGGGATTGACAAAAATCGCATGCATCTTTGATGCTTTGAACTTTAGGCATTCATCTTCCACCACTCTAATACATGAAATTTGAATCCCATCATCACAAGTAGTAGACACCTTCTTCCTAAATATACATCTAATTTAATTTCACTTGTTCAATTGATGATTCAACATTTCTAATATAAATATCGAGTTCAACCCTCCCTTTAGTTTTTCCTTTAACCCCAACATTGGAAGATTCTTTTTTAATTTAAGCTTAACCTTCTTTTTCACCACCCTTTGCTCTATGAGCTTGACATAATCTCTATAAAAGCATGCGCAATGTGAGAATAGGCTAAGTAACATCTTTCGATCTTATCGACTTAGAATAAATATAAGGAAAACGCAATCGACCAATTGCATCTTATTTTTAGGATCTAAAGCGTGCATAAGAAATCAATAAGTACAATCACCCAATATTTATCAAACTTATCTTTCATCTTCCTAACCATGGAGTGCATAAAGCCATTTTCAGCATAGTATTTCTCATCCAACAACTTTTTGACATTATAAAAAGGGCTGGTAATGAGCCAAGCTACTCGGGCTCGGCTTGGGCTAGGCTCGAAAAAAGCTCGGCTCGGGCTCAGCTCGTAAGGCTTTCGCGGCCGGCTTGAGCTATAATTAAACTTAATAAATCGTGCCAGCTCGAGGCTTCGCTCGGGCTGCTGAAAAAAAGCTTCGGCTGGCGGCCGGGATCCATCGCGTCGGCGGAGCGAGGCTTAGCTACGGTCTCCGTGGCGGGATACGGTCTTCAGGTGCGATCCGGAGCTTCGAGGCGCGCCGGGTGAAATGCCAGTCATGTCGGGATATCGATGCAATGGATCGCCGACTCACAGATCCGGTCGGCGTGGATGGCGAGAATGTGAATCCTCGCGGCGCAGATTAAGGAGGCGGCCCGGCTGGCGAAGGCGGCCGGGCTGAATCCCACGTGTCATTTGGGGGGCCCAATACCCTAGATCTCGGATATGCTGGTAGTGGAAATGTCTCACGATGCATGCCTTGAAGGTGTAATGACGGTATGTTCCAGTGTGGATAGCATGAAGAAGGTCTCGCAAACCAAAGGGACGTCGGGGAAGGACATGGATGTTGGGTATGACCCCTTTGAGAATGCGATCGGTCGATCACGGGTATCTGAATCCGATTACAAATATAGGGGTATTGGGGCTCTGTGCAGAACTATAGAGGCTGCGGCCATGAGCTTAGACAAGGTTTGCCGATCTTGAGTAACGTGAGGGCATATCATGGACTCACTGTCACGATCAATTCAGCTGATGAACAAGGATCAATCTCAAATGCGGAGGTATTGGGGCCCCCTTTGGATCTTAGTCTTTGGACTTAACCCAGCGCATAAGAAGTGGGTATGGGTAAAACATCAAGGGTGATCGTGGGGTGGGGTTTCATAAAGGAGCAAAGGAATTCGACATCACAGGACTACGAGACGAGACGGTCCTCTTGGGAGTCTGCCAGTCACATTCTTAGATACTTATGAAAAGTTTGGGCCCGACCGGTTCGACGTGGTGGGCGGTCACGGATCTCTCGGTTAAGCGATGGTGAAGCTATGGGTCTTGAAATTAATCATGCGCGACTTAGTAGATCGGGGAGGTGGTGGCCAACAACCATGTCGCGGCGATTATATTGCCAAATAGTTTATTGTTACTAATGAGTTTGCTTGGAAGATCTTGTTCATATATTATTTCTTTATTTAGATAATTGATTAAAACCCGATCATGTTTCTTATTGATGATTTCGGGTATCATATTTCTTCACTCTGCCAATTTCTACTTGTTTTAATTCCTATTTCATAATTTTTCAATTGCAAGCTGTTTGACATTGGAGATTCTGCGTAATCCGAAGGAAACAAATGTTGAAAGTGGCTTTAACGAACTTTAGTCGATTCTTCATCCAGTAGGTAAAACAAATCGTAGAAAAATTATTTATTAATTGATGTATTTGTTATCAGTTGATTACAAAAGTTAAAAAGTATATGAGGCGAGCTTGAGGATTGATTATAATACAAACTTGTATAGGCTCGGGTTGGAGCTTGGAGGCTCGAGTTAGCTCGAGCTCGTTCATATGGAAAGCAGGCCTAATGAGCTCAAGCTAAGCTTTTTTTAAATCCAAGCCAAGCTTGAGCTGATTTTAAGCTCGTTAGCTTCGGGCTCGGGCTCGAGCTCACTCATAAATTAACAAGCCTGGCTCGAAATGTTCAAAGCTCGGCTCGGCTCGGCTCGGCTCGTTACCAGCCCTAATTATAAAGCTCAGGAAGAAATAGATTTGATGTTAGATATTCAGAACCTACAAGAGATATATATGACACTATCAAGTTGTAATTGATAAATTTAAAAAGCATGTAAATGAAAAAAAATGATAAAATATTAGTGAAATAAAACAAATAAGTAATACTTGAAATGATTTTGGTAACTTCATTAAACTCTTCTAAAAAAGAAAGAAACTTAGCAGCTTTCATCAAATCCTCTTCACTAGAGCAAAACATGTAACTCAAATCTCTCTGTTCATATCTTGGAAAGACATCCTTGAACTCTAAGGCACTTGACAACATAAAATATATTTTTATTCCATCTAGTCACGACAATCGGGGATAAGATTAGCTTTGAAGGCAACTTTAATTGTTTCCGCAAATATCTGAAAAATATTTAAATGTCTCTCTGATTGTATTACATACTTAACGCTTTCCCGCACATTCTTATTGATCTCTCCAATCTCAGACAACCCATCTTGGACTAAGAGATTTAAAATATGGGCACAACATCTTACATGAAACAAGTTTCCTCTAAGAGGAAGCTGATTTATGTATGAAAGAATGTCTTTCAACATGCGAACAACAACATCATTGAGATCATTATCAACGAATCCTTTGTCAAACTTTGTCTTGATCTCCCAATCGACCAAACATTTAGCAATGCATCACAAATAGCAACTCCGGAATGAGGTGGAGGTATATCGCAAAAGTGAGAACACGCACGAAGTTTCCAATTTGAATATGAAATGGAAAGTGACAACCATATATGAAATTCACTTTTGATTAGTTGATTTCCATATCGGTAGTTACTCACTTTATTTGTAGATTTCAATAGGTAAAAACTTTCTTCTTCTCCACACTTCATAAGCGACAAAGCGATCTTTTAAACGGTTGCCTGACTAACTAATTGATGTGAGGGTTGCAGTCTTCATCAACAAATTAAACACTTCATACTCCAGAAATGAAAATGGTAACTCATGAACCATAATCATATGAGATAATACCTCTCGATCTTAGATTGGTCATATTTAAAATTTTGCACCTTAGCTACCATTTCAGACTCCGAAAAAGAGGTTTTGATTGTTAGATCATTTTGCTCGGACAACTTTATTTTTCTCCTCTGACAACTCTCTAGGTGCCTATTATATTGAGTTGTATGACCACGTAAGGTATCGATAAAAGCGACTCTTACAATGAATGCATTACGCATACGTGATTTGTCAGGAAGTGTGACTACTTTAAATTCATTCCACACTTTGGAGGTGAATTTTCTTTTCTTTGCACACTTGGTGTTTTCATCTTGAGTATCTTCAACATTATCAACCCCATCAACACTGACACTTGTAGATGATGCATTTTCCTTATTTGAATTAACATTTGTTGCATCAACAATTGCAACAATGTCCATTATAGGACTTGTTTGCGAATTTTCTGGGTATAATAGATTTGGAGAAGGATGGTCTGACATTCTCTTGATAAGAATCATCACTTACACACCACCTCTACACATTATAACAACAATAATAATAAATATAATAAATATAATAATAATAATAATAATAATAATAATAATAATAACAACAACTGGCTTATTTATTCAATAGGCAACTCATGAAACAATATAATCAATATTTGGAACAGTCTAAAGTGTAATAGCTGAAATCAAAGTATTGAAGTCCAATTGAAAAAAAAAAATTTCCAAGTGGGTAACACTCTTCAATGAGCCTACCTTGCTCTAAATCAAATCTAATGGCACAGAAAGCAACCAACCATTGTTGCAAAGATTCAGGATCAGGTTTTAAATCAAATCTAACTAGACCACTCTTGCTTATTATTCATCTACGTTTTGCACAACCTGTAAAGTGTGTGCTGTGTGAATCTTTACATCCTATTAATTATTCAAACAAGTTAAATTTCAAGTAAAAGATAGAAATTTGAGATAATCTCCTAATACCAACATTAGATACTTAAACAGGTGTTTTGTGAAAAAACTAAAGCGCTTTGGTTCAGTGCAAGTCTTATTTATTTACCAAAGGGACCATACATAAAGAAAAGAGAGTTGCTTGCAGTTTATGCGTTTTGTTTCCCATTAACTATATGATATCACACCTAATTGCATCCACAACAAACCTCAAAATACATAAAAAAAAAAAAAAAACCAAAAAAAAACCTAAAATATAGGAAAAGTAGGGGAATGTGAATGATGCATCCCACATTGCTCAAGCAGTGAAATGACAGACGAGGGTGAGGGGGGCGGCGGTTGCCGAAGAGAAAAGGAATTAGGTTAAATTCGTTTGAAAATGAAGAGATAGCCAGATAGGTTAAGTTGATTAAATGAGAAAGGCTGTTATGTATAATTTTATCGTTATAGACAATATATTTATTAATAGAGATATATTAGAAAATTTTTGAGTAGTTTTAGAGATATGTGTTAAAGTGATTTTATTGAATTATGATAGATTAAAACTATACTTAGTTTGAGTAAAACTACATAGTTTTGAAAAAACCTACATAATTTTATAGTTAGAACAAATTATTTATTTACTAACATTATATATATATATATATATATATATATATATATATATATATATATATATATATATATATATATATATATATATATATATATATATATATATATTTGTGATGAGATAATCCAAGTAAATTATACTTTATAATAACAATTTTATATTTCTTTAAAAACAATTTCAATTAACGTTATATTTATTTAATACTATATTAATATTATACAACAATACTTACTAAATCGTTTTATAATGTTAATATTAGGTTAAATGAATGAGAATGAATGAGATAGGTTAAAGTGAAGAATGATGCTTAGTGAATTGGCTTAAAATCAAAACTATCTAATTTTGAGAAAAATTAGAGACAAATTATTTATTTATGAGATATGTTAAGAGATTTTTTTGTGCATTAGGGATAAATTAAAACTAGGTAAATTTTAGGTAAAATTACGTAATTTTGTGGTTATGGATAAAATTACGTAATTTTGTAGTTGTCAAACAAATTGTTTAGTTATAACATTAAAAAATTATATTTTTTGTATTAGAGATAATTCAAATTACATTATAAAATAGATATAAATAATTGAAAAAAAAATAAAATCTTTATTTCAAACATTTATAAATAGAAAATAGATAATTCAAATTACATTATAAAATTAATTTATTTCAAACATTTATATATAGAAAATAGAAAACAAATATACATTAAATTCTTTAAATTTTTATTAGAAGTGAATTTTATAGTTATCTATTAAATGTTTTCAAATGGCCAAGTTTCCAATAACTTATATAAGATAGATTACATATACATATTTAATTTTAGCCTGCTAAAAAATATGAATGGAAATACTTAATGTATTAAAATAAAGGAAAAAAAACTAAATGTGAAAAATACAAAATTTTGGTTTACTTTATTAATATGGTTCATTTAAAAATTAGATTAGGTTCTACTTAATATTAATATTTAATTTTATAACTAAATAATATTAATAAAAAGAAAAGTAGTCATAAATAAAATTTTAATTATAATTTTTTTTTAAAATTTTACTCACTCAATCATTTTATTAATTCTTATATATTTTAAAATTTTAGATAAAAAATTTGTTTATAAATTAAATTGCTTTACTAATTATTTACAAATTTAAAATTTAAAATATCTATTCAATATAAAATAATAGTCTACTGTTAGTATTAGTTTAAATTAAACTACTTCATTTATTAATTATATAGAAATTCTAAATACATATTTAACGTAAAATAGAAGTTTATTTTTCGATCTATTTTTTTTTCATGTATTTAAATATATAACTTTATCTGAACTTGTTAAATAAAATATTTTATTAAAAAATTACCTCATATATTGTATAAATTCATAGATAATATTGATATAAACATTTATTTTTGTCATGAATTTATATGCGTTTACCATTTTTATCACTTTATAATATTTTGGTATTTAATCGTGATACAAAACCTTTACTAAAAATATATAAATTAATTAATATTTTAATAAGATTTTTCCAAATTTATATATGTACCTAACAAGAATAATTTTATAATTTATATATTTTGTTTAAATTTGATGATAAAGATAATATAATTCATTTATTTTTAGCTTAAATCTATGATTTCTAATTATAGTTTAATTTTAAAGCCCTAATAAATAATTTCATTGGTTTTAATTTGTTTTCAAAATAAAACAAGACTATTTATGTCATTATATAAAACTTATATATGTCCTTTTGTCAAAAAGTTTCCCCTTACATTTGTACTTTTATATATATATATATATATATATATATATATATATATATATATATATATAATATTAATACTTAAATTATATTATGATGTTCTCTATAGTTTTTTTTTTTTTTTAAGTATATACACTTTGTTAATAACCATCTTAGACAATAAAAAACATTCTCATATTAAGGTGATAAAAATTAAGTAAAATATAAGTAGTTAAAAACAAAATTGCTTAAAAATTTAAAAAGAAAAAGAGAGAGAGAAATTATACCTATTCAATACCACAACATAATACTAATTTTATGCCTTGAGATAATAAAATGAGCTTGTTCATGATATTTAACGAGCACACTTAAGCAGGCTTGTTTGCAGGCTTATACTTGAGCACACTTTCGAGCCTACTTTCGCAAACACAATTTCACGGAGCACCTTCTTGAGCCCGTTCACGGAACTACTCACGAGCCAGTTCGGAGCTTGTACGAGCCTATTCATGAGCCTATTCAGGAGCTGACGAGCCGAGTATGAGGGTGCTCGGGCTTGGCTCTTTTAACTACGAAGGCATGAAATGATGTTGAACCATTCGTTTAAGCTTAATATTGAGTTCGGCGAGAACTACAGCAGACAATGGCTGACTTGTGAGTAGCTTCGAGTTCTCTTTATTGATGTATTTGAATATTTACGGAAAATCATGGACACTTTGTGTACCTTTATAGCCATGACATTGCATTAATTAGATCAAGGTACAACTGTTCTGCTGATGTGTGTTGAATGTTTATTACCGTGGAAAAATTGCGAACGCAAACCTGTGCACCTATCCATGACATTGCATTAGTGGATCAGAACCATGCTGGCTGCTGATGTGTGTTAATGTTCGTGTGGAATAATGTTGTAACTCTGTTGTTGATTAAAAGTGGTCCTTGGACCTACTTTCTTTGAGAATATATACTATGTATATCAGGTATAGGTACAATATTAGAGAAATATGAAAAACAATGGCTACAAAACCTATTGATATATTGAACAGGTACCTATATATTTAAGAAGCACTGGCTTAAAAAGCCTACTGGATATATGTTTATTAAAAACATAGAACAAGGTGTTATTCTAGAGAACTTAAATTCTTGATAAAACAGTGGCTAAAAAGCCTACTTCTTGACTCAAAACATAGTTTGAATAGGTACTTGATGCAAAAACTCATTGAATTTTTAGTCCATTTTTTGATTTTATTTACAATGTAATTGCTTGTTTTTATGCAGAAATATGTACTATTAACCAAATTTATATTTTGTAGAAATGTAAAGTAGAAATGAAAATTCCAGCCAAGAATCAAAAGCAGATCAATGGCCCGGTGAGTGACGGAGAATCGGTCGCGACGAGTCATCACTACAACGAATGAAAAATTTGTTGTGACAAGAGAAGTGTTGAGGCAGAAAAGGGCTTGAGTTCGGCTGGCGCGAGAGGCGGCGGCGGCGAGCGGCGGCGGCGGCGGGCGGCGGCGGGGCGAGAGAGAGGCGGGGCGGAGCGGCGGCGGCGTCCATTCCATTTGATGATGATGATGATGATGTGGGTGATGAGTATTCGACACGTTTAAGGTCGCGACAAGTAATTTAGTAGCACAGTAGTTTTGAAGTGTGACAAGGATTTAGGTCGACTAGAAGTGATAA